>VZRE01005735.1:79924-101305 GCA_013396775.1 Cephalopterus ornatus | reverse complement strand
AAAAAAAAAAAAAAGAGTAGTTATTTGGCTTGAAAGACAAAACATCATGAACTTTCCAAAGACAGCTCTTACAAAGTTACCTTGGTGAATTGCTCAGTTTCACTGTTAAGCAGAAATGTGCTCTTAGTTCCTCAGTTATCTCCAGGCAATGACCAGCACGAGTGGGTGGCATGAGATGTACTGATGGGGGCTGTGTACTGTAAGGAGGGAAGGACTAATCAGAAGGAAACTGCCATCAGGATTATATGAAGGAAAACTTAGGGACAGGAAAATTCTGTGATCCAACGGGCATTACAGAGTTGTATCAGAGTCTAATCACATGCTGTAAGAAAACAGTATTCTTTCAGACCTCAGGTTATTTTGAGATTCCTTCTTTTTGGTATTTAAAGCTTGAGAAACAGAAGAGTGGTCTACTTTTATATAAGTCTACTGTGGCATGGTATGCCATCGAAAACGGCAATTAGGACATGTCTGTTTATCCCATAGCTGACAATTATAATCTGAAAGTTGGTTCAAACTGAGTTCAATCATTTTAAATCAAAATTTAATTCAAATGCTTTCTTATATTCTATTTGAATGAAAACTAAAAGGATTCATAAAAGGACCTTCTATTCCTCCTGGTTTGCTGTTAAATAAAAATGTATTTTTTCAGAGATGTCTACTTCTGGTGTCAGTTTAAGGAGGGAATTGCTTACACATGAGATGTTGAAACTATGTTTTTGGGTTCTACTATAAACGAGTGCAGCCATATAGCAACAAAAGCTAAGATTAAGGCATTAGTTTCCTCCAGAAGTAAGTAAAAAAGACACTGCTCCCTATTGAGAGTACAGCAAGCCTTAGGATCCCTCAGAGAAAGGAAAAAAAATTCTTAAAGCTTTGAGGAGAAGCTTTTAAGCATCTGGTACAATTATTAGAGTGGCTTCCTATTGTGCTTACATCTCCAGTTGAGTTGCCTCAATACATCAGCTGTGCAAACACAGACAGAAAAGGAGATGGAAAACATTTAGGATATTTTTCTCTGTTCCTCAGAGAGGCTTTTGGTCTTTTCTTTTTCTTTTTTTTATTTCTCCCCTGAGATGACAGGCAGGGTAGAATTCATCCCTTCATTATGCAAGTGAAATAAAGAGAACTGGAGAACTGAACTGGAGATTATTTTTCCCAAAGCATGTAAATATTTATTATTTATACCAAAAACTTCCTTATAGGATATACTAGGGTCAACCAGACTAATGAAAATATTTTGTGTAATAAGACTACAGAAATCTCGATTCTCATTCTTTTGTCTTCATGTTCAGGCTGGGCAAAAGACTGAACATTGACTTTGAGACTCCAAACCCCATTTGAAATTCTATGTAATAGTCAAAATGCATGTGTGACGTCAGTAACAGAATTACAAAAAGAAAAATAGAAAGGCATTACAAATAGGGCATAAACCTGTGAGGGGCTGGGAGTTGGACTTGATGATCCTTGTGGGTCCCTTCCAACTTGGCATATTCTGTGATTCTGTAATTCTGCAAAATGATTACACGTTCTTGTATAACCACAGTATTAATTTTTTTTTTCTATTTAGCCATCATCAAAACATGAAATATGTTATTAGGACCTCCTAATGGAAATTATAAATGAGAATCACAGTCATTATTGTTTCTTTTTCTAAAAAATGAAACAAGAAACAATCTGGTATGATTATTTTTAATTATCCATAGCCATGCCAAAAAAAAAAAAAAAATCTGGCTAGTCACTCCAGATTACTGTTTAGTGAGTTTTTACATGTAAATCAGGACTGAAATACATGTTTCTAAACATCTCCCTGCTCTCAAATAGTCACAGGACTTCAAGTGATAGTGTCCTGATCAAGGATCACTTTCTATTCTATCGTAGCGTATTTTCTGCAGGAGAGGTGTAGGCATAATTGCTTGCATCTTTGAGCAATGTTTTCTTTAATTACTAAGGACATGAATATCACTTTTAACAATCAGGCCTTTAATGAAAAAATACGTATGAAAGCACATTTTAATAGTATTTATTTTAATTTTTGCCATTCAAATAGATGATTATTCAGCATATATCCACAAAAAGTACTGACTGGTTCAATTTAATGGAAAGAGAAGCTGCAGAGTTCCATATCTAGAGATAGATCAAAATCAATTACTGGAGTGAGTTCAGTAAAAATCTTGAATAAAGATTTTACAGATACTGATCTGTAAATCTTGACAGTTTCCTCTGCCAAGAAAAAAATTAAGAAAAATATAAAGGAAGAGAAGTCTTTTAATCCTAAATGGATAATTATAACAATACCATCATGAAAAAAGTAAACCTAAGCTAACAAGATTTGTTGTAGGCCCCTTGTGTCAAAACTAATATTTGAAAGAAAAATTCAGGTGACATAATAGTAATTAATTTTGCTGAGTGATAAATATGGTTCCTACAGAGAAAATGTGACTCTCCTGCAGCAACCCTCAGGCAAATAACTGAAGTATGGTAGTACAGAAAGATTCCTGTGTATGGCAGATGTTCCAATGAAGACCTTGCAACAGTGATAGCATCAATGTTGACAAGTAACAATAATAAAAAAAGATAATTTTGAACAGTGTTTGCTCTCTACGACAGATCTATGGCATAATACAAAGAATATCTTATGACATATAATAAAGCATGGGTATTGAGTGAAGCAGGTAGGAGGAAAACTTGTAAAATATAGATCAAATATTCTTTCAGGCAATTCTTCATCAAGACTTATCCTGCATATCTTTTCCCAAGCATAAATTTTACAGGAGAACATTGAGATGTCTGAAATGTAAGAACATATATAAGTGTTTTCAAGATTGAAGACAGAAAAATAAAATTATTTGACTTTTGAAGAATAGCATTTTCACAAAGTGAAAGTGAAGGCAACATTATTTGGATGGGTATTTGAAATGTAATTTTATCTACTCAGTTGTAAAAGGCTTGGGAAGGGTATTTATGTTTACACTCAGTTTTAAAACAATTATTTGCTAGCTTTCTCTTTCTGTTCCTTTTTCTAATAATAAAAAGTGGGTCCAGGCAAACAACTTGTATGCCTTTCAACCTAACCCAGGATGAAATACATTCTCATTCTACAGACATACGCATCTGAGTCCAAGTAGCATCCTAACTCCAAGGAAAGTTGAACATATCTTAAAGGTGCTAAGCTTTTTCAGTTTCCAATGTATGTAACTAGTATTTAAAGCAATGCAAGTACTCAAGCTAGCTAAATCTGAGACTTGGTAGGACTATTTGTATTCTTGAATTTAAGCACCCACTTAATTTCTGTGAAGTCACAGGAGTTACATATTTTCACAGAATCACAGAATATTTTGAGTTGGAAGGGACCCACAAGGATCATTGAGTCCAACTCATAAGTGAATGGACCCTACGAGGATCAAACCCACAACCTTGGCTTGTTAGCACTGTGCTTTAACCAACTGAGCTCATCTCAGGGGTTTTATCTGAAATACTTTTTGTTTAATCTACATTTTATATACCAACAAGCATGTTACTTCAATGGATATACTTTTTTTACCAGTTTTGTTATTTAGGAGATATTTCCCTCATAATAGATGAGCAAAATAGATGCAAAGCAAAATAGATGCAAATCAGTCTCTAAATTAGAGTTTTCTATAATAGTCTAGTACAACACTAATCTGTCAATATGTATGAAGTCTACAATTTACAATAATTATGGAAACAAAATGTACATGTCTGTTGATAAGATGCTGAAATAAAAGACTGGTGATCAGTCCTTATTTCTGTGCTCAGGAATCCTGACTTTGCACCCTGTTGTGAATTAGCAATGCAAACAAACTTCAAAAGGAAATACACATTCCCAAGTTTCAGGCAGACATGTGCCTTGGGGTGCTAATGTTTGAAGACAAAATACACCACATAGAAGTCAGAGTTCTGTCAGGAAGACCTGCATTTTCAAAAGCAGTATCACATTCTTGCTTTGAATTACTATGAGCAAAGGTGATGTTCCTACCATCACAAAGGAAAATGGTACTAATGAGCAAAGTGATAGAAGAAAAGCAACATAAAGTGTCTTGGTATAATGAACATACATGAAAAACAAGTCAAAACTCATAAAGCACAGAACATTAAAAAGGCATGAAAAACCATGGTTATAATTAAGCTAAAGACATGGTTTTGGAAAGTCTAGAAATCAGACTGGTATTGATACTCCATGGGATTTGTGGACTCTGTAATAAAAATAGCCAAGGACAGCAAGGGTGCTTCTAGTAAGCTTAACTCTGGGATATTTTTCTTCTGTACAGGAGATCCACACAGTGAAATGGATAGAAAACTACTGATGATTTTCATGCATATATACACTGAATGGAGTATTCAAGGGAAAAATCAACAGTACTATCCCTATGATAATTTATTCGTGTAGTCAATTGTACTGCTTGTTGCCAACACATTACTAGTAACATAAATAAATATGCCAGTGTTTTTTATGTCTATATTGACAGCTACAAAATGTATCTATAAACAGGTCATGTTAACTTACTGTTACACTGGTAAAAAGAGCAAGATGCTGTGGTAGCATGAACGTTATTTCTGCAGCCTATTTACAAATTACTTGAAGAAAGGTATTTTTAAGCAATTCGATTTAAAATTCAGACTGTGTCCCTTTGCCAGAAATCAAAGTCCTAGCAGAAGCACCTAAATGAACTCTTTATAATTTTGCTGGTGTCAAGAAAAACTAGTAATAGGCTTTGTAGCATCCATACATTTCCTGAGGAACAGGGAGAGCTGGTCCTGTGGTTTGTTCAGGAAGAAGCCATAACTCCATGGAAGAGAGGGCAGAGAGCACAGCCCTGAGCAAGGCGTAAGGAGCCAGAGAAAGAAATGGTAAGAAAACAGATAAAATTAACAGAGAGATGGAAAATTCCAGGCCATACACATTTATTTTTGGTATCAATGAGGTTTTGGATCAAAATATAAGAATGTGGGGAATACAGTCCAGATTTCATTTATCTTTCATTTGGAGCAAGTGTTGTAACTGCTATAAGACTGTACAGAAATTACTTCTTCCTTCCCTCCCTGGTATCTAACTGGGCACTTCGGGGAGCACATACACACAGATGGGATCTACCTGACCTAATTTGAGACACTTAACATGTTGATAATTAGATCTCAGTTAGGTGTCTGGACTATCTTCATAACGAAGAAACAGTTGTACAGCACCATTCCTCTCAGTTATAATAAATACTCATAATAAATAGGTCAAATTAATCACTTCCTAGAAATGTTTATCATAAAGGGAGACCAAAGTGACTAACAGAGACACAGATCATAAACACACAGGATCATTCAGGCTGTAAAGGACCTTAGTAAGTCTCCACTCCAACCTCCGGCTCACTGAAGTCAGATGAGGTTGTTCAGTGTTATGTCCAGTTGTATCTTGACCACCTCAAATGACAGAGATGGCACAACCTCCCTGGGCAGCCTGCTCCTCTGCCCAACTGTCCTCATGTAGAAAAAATTCTCTTATTTCCGGTCTGTTTCAGTTTGTGCCTGTTGTCTCATCTCACCGTGTGCTGCTGTGAGGAACAAGATTTCATCTTGTTCACCTCCCCACGGGCACTGGGGGCTGCTGTTAGGTGTCCCTGAATCCATCACTTCTGAAGGCTGAACAAGCTCTGGTTTTCGTCATCTTCTCACAGAGTAAGTGCTTCAGCTCCAACCACTCTGGTGGCTTTCCACTGAACTCACCCCAGTTTCCTGTACTGGGGAGTCCAAAACTGGATACAGAATGTTTTGGGTTGGAAGGGACCTTTAAAGACCATCTGTACCAATCCTTTTGCCATTGGCAGGGACACTTTGCACTAGATCGTGTTGCTCAAAGTCCCATCAAGCCTGGCTTTGAACACTTCCAGGGATTGGGCATCAGAAATTCTCTGTGTTACCCACCAATCAGTGTGTGCAGCAGGAAGGGACTAAACAGTAGTGGGAAAAATAAAGGACTTGAGGACTAAGTGATGGCAGGAAAAGCCTCAATTGAAAAAGTGTTTCTCCTTAGAATAAGGCTTAAACAGCCATGTAAGTCCCTGTGTCTATGTCTACCCTGACCTGCTGGGGAAAACTGGCATGGAGGTGGCCATGCCTCTCTGTATTCTGTCTAGTCTCAGTGCCTCTTTCTTTCCCTCAGAAATGAGTAAGATATGGATGCCACCATCTGCCTGTGCCTTGCAGCCAGCTGTGCATCTTTCCTGAGGAATAAGAAAATATTCCTGGGTCTAATAATGTAAACATCACCATTGCAGTCACATGCTGCTCAAGTAGTGAAAATGCTTCACCCAGTTTGGTCAGAGAAGAGAAATCCCCTAGTAGTGACACCAGTGTGTCATGGCCACTTGCAGCTAGGAATGCACAACTGCCAGTCGTTACCAGGGAACCTGAACCACTCAATGGCCTTCTGATGGACACAAAGCTTGTCTTGCACAGAAATTGTGAAATTGAGTTGAGGTCTCCTTGTATAACTTTGACCAACTGCTGCTCCTCAATTGGAAAATGGGGCTGTTATTGGTATTTTCTGTTTAGCTTTGAAACTTTTCTGCTGCTATCTTTTGCTATGCATTGACATTCTGACTGACAAAGTTCTCAGCATCAGCTTTAATTTGTACGTATTTTAAAAAATGGAAACAGTTAAGTAGAAAAACAGCAACATGGCATTTGTTGTGGCAACATCAGTACTTCAATACTCCAGATGAAATGCTGACTAAAACAACACAAAAACCCCTGCAGTATATAAATATTTTGAATGGCTGCAAGAATACTCTTCTGATCCATTTGTCCATTATGCCAGGACCATGATCTTGGACTTGCCTCACCACTGTGGACTTGTATGGAGATCACTGAATGTTGGCTGACCTTTGTTGCTATCACACACACAATGCCCACCCACTGATGTGACTTCCCTTGACTGCAGACCTGCCTCATTCCCATGGACACGTCCAGCAGCCTGGATTGCTGGCTGATCTGGTTACCATCACCAGCTCTCCTCTTTTCTCCTTGTTTGCGTGATGGGGATTGCTGCCCTGACAGCCCCACCATCACTCACAGCTCCCAGCCCCACTGGCTTTGTGGAGTATCCCACGGTTGATGCTCCCTGACAGAGCCTAGCTGTAAAGCAGGCAGCAAACACAGCTGTATATTGAGCACCAGGAGATGCATATGGGTAATTGTATTATAGGTTGTGCTACAGATATTTAGGGAAGTGATTGTGACGTTATGAACCAAATAACCCTCCTTCCTCATCCAGCCCTCTTTTTGTGTGTCTCTCTCTCTTCCCCCAGTAAGGCCTTATACTTTACTGCTTTATGTATGTCTCAAAGTACAAGTAGTTAATGTTGTGGATAATGTTTAGGCATCAATATGGCTACTTTCTCTGTATTTGCACAAAAACAAACATGCATTTGAGGATCAATAAATAACAGAGAAATATGACCTCTACCAACTAGAAAATGCCAGAACTACAGTGAAAAAACGCCAAGCATAGACAGTATATCTGGCCAACAACTTTTTAATTGTCTAACTATATGAAAGTCCTTTATCTTTTCTTCCTGATCATTATGCTTTAATACAACAATTATCGAATGTATATTGGATTATTTTGGCTACATAGATACTGGGCTATATATAGCCCAAATAATCTTGGGCTATGCCCTTGAGAAAATCAATAGAAAATGTCTGCAGGTTTTTGTTAAATGCTAAGATGTCACTTCAATTTCACTTATTAAAATGGTTTGTGTGTGTGTGCATAGATTAACTGTACTCCACTTAAGTTATAGTTTATTAGCTTTATAACTTTTGCCAAAGAAAAATTAGATTATCTCTTCCAAAGTCATATCGTGCCCTTAGCTAAAAGTGCCCAATGACTCCATTTGCAAATTGACTTTAATAGGGCCATACATGAATTAATTTAACCCACTTAAATCTGGCTGGACTTCAAAGCCAGCTGGTATTTTCCTCGCAGGGCTTAGCTGAGACCTCCTCAGTCAGCAGAGCTGGGTCTTCCTCTTGCTTCCTCCTAATTTGACATGGTCTGTATCCACAGGCTTTCAAAACCCTCTTGAATAAATAGTGAGGAGTGCTGTTTTTTAAACAAACAAGATTTTAATAAATGTTGACAGGAGTGGGATTCTGGTGCTGAATGAAATCCCTTTCTGTGTTCCTGTGTCTATGCTTTCATGGCAAGTAAATTTAAAGGAATTATTTCTGTAGAAGTTCTGTTATAATCTGTGGCTGTAAACTGCAATATTATCAGCACTTTCATACATACTGTTATCCTCAAAAATATTTTTAAAACTTCTGATGTAATTTTTATGTGTGAGTTTTGCCAGAGTTATGTGAATATTAAGGAAACTTCCCTATCTGACCATCCAGGAGCCACTCTGGCAGTCACACTCCCGCCACCGGACTGTCAGTGCTGGGACTGAAGCCGCTTTGCTGCGGGCGGCTCCCGTGCGCCGACGGGTACCCCGCTTGAGTCCCTACACACCCCACACTGACATAGTCAGACCAGGTTTCTTTACTGGCTCAAACCCAGGTTTCCCATAACACAGTCCCAGACATCTGAAACCTTAAAATAATCATGGTGCAACAACAGAGTAACAGCTCGAGCTGATGCCTCCGAGGAGGAACCCTGAACGAAGGGCTCCCTGGGCTTTTATACTCTCACAGTCTGTGCTGGTAATGTCTGGTGTCTTCCAGCTGAGCTCTCGGCTCCTGCTGTGTCTCTGGGCGTCCGGTCCCCTGGCTGCGCCAGAGATCCCTGTGCCCTTTGTTATGCAAAGAGTCGGCAGTTCAGGGCCTCTTGCCTGGGCTTCCCAACACCCAGAGCTCAACTTTCGGCTCGCACTGCAACTGCAAACCGAGCTACTGCCACTACATATATTCGTCAACATAAATATCAAAGTAGTTTCTAACCATGATTTTCTGATTACAGATCAGCATGGAAACATAAAAAGGATTATAGGAAACAATGAAATTATTCTTTGTAAAACATTCTTATCTCTAACTCCATCGCCTACATTTTAAAAGGTCATCAGTTACTTTGAATGAGTTTTTGGGAAACTTGTCTGAATTATAAATGTGCCTGGTTTTGAGAAAATGCTACAATCAGAAAATACTAAGCAATCAAACTCTGAAAATTTGCCCCATTTCAAGTATCTCAGACAGAAAATTGAAATTTAGATACTTCAAGCCACAGGCTGATATTTGTAACTATTAAAAGAAATTCAATTCCTGTTCAAATTCTTCCTAAAATTGATTGACTTATGTAGGGATGGTATTGTACAAGTTCTTAATGTTACAGTTGCTCAATAAACAAGAAACTTTGTTGTTGACTTTTTTTTTTTCATCATGGCATAGTATTGGGGAATTTAACTAGCAGAGAAGTTTCCCTTGAACTTCCTTTTCTATTGATCCTACTTCCTCCATTCAAACCTCTGTCCTTTGGTTTGTTTATAAATACTTCATTACATTAAACTAATCCACGTGTATCTTAGTATATTTATAGGAAATACCATTCCATCATGGATACCCCTTGCTGATGACAGTAATTTCTATTTTTAGTTGAACAACATATTTACTGAGCGCTGGTGCAAGAGTTTGGCTTCAGATTTGTAACACAGACAAGTTTTATTGAGCCAACAGTTTCGTGGACATATTACTAGAGGTGATAATGAAGATACAAATACTTGTGTACAAATTGTGTTTATTCTTACATGTCCAAAAATTATATATCTGAAATTTTGCCAGCTTCACTCCTCAGAGCGTGCATAAGGTGTTTTTTTGAATAACTCCCCGGCAAATATGTAACAAAAAAACTCCACAAACAAACAAACAAAAACAGGAAAAAAGGGGAAAAAAGAGCAAATACCAATATCCAATTCTTTTTTTCAAAACCTGACAGAGATTTCATTTCATTTATTTAATTTTATTTATCTTATTTCACTTCATTGAAGGCTAGCCTTTTCTATTGGCCCAAAACATTCCTATAAAGACTTGTTTAGAGCAGAAGAGTCTCTGTCCCTGGAATTGTCTCCCATAAGCATTTTGGGAGAGTCCTCCCTCTAGTGGGAAAATAGGAGAGTTTTTGGAAGAGTTATTTTTCGGTCACACCACATGACTGATACACACGATAGGCCCGTGCTGCAATATGGGAAGAGGAAAGAAAAAAAGGCAATTTAATAAGAAGTTAGATGCAAAAAAAAATAATTCATTGTAGACCAGGTGCTTTATGGAACTGTATAAAAAGTGATTGCCATCTTCAGCTTTTTGTAGCGGGGAAAGATAAAACAACAAAAAAGCCAAACAAAACCAGGTTTCTTGTATCAGATGTGCTGAATATTTTTTTTTAAATATATATATTTAGAAAAATCCTGCAGAACTTTGCATGAACAGCAAGTAGAAAATCCTTGTATAGTTATTGATTATTCTAGGAATTACTCCAGTTTCAGACTAATCTCTGAGAAAATTCTGTGTTCTTGCTGTATCAGCATTTAACATACGAGCCTTACTAAAATCCAGAAAAACTACATCCATTGCCTTCCCTTCATCCACTGTGATTCATCCATTCTGATAAGCTTCATCCGTTCTAATGGTAGATGCACCTTCCTCAGAGGCTGCAGAAGAAAATGTAAACATACTTTGAAAAAGGTGTTAAAAATGGGAAACCTTCATTTACTTCATATTACTATACCAGCCATTCCCTACAAACAACCCTTTGAGCCCTGCCATTCAGCCAGTGCTTCACCCAGTGCACCATACACCTGCTCATCTCACAATTGGACAACTTGTCAAGAAGGATGCTATGAGGGGCAGTGTCAAAACCTTACTAAAATCCAGAAAAACTACATCCACTGCATTCTCTTCATCCATGAGATCAGTGACCTTGTCATAGAAGAATATTAAATTATAGTTAAACAAGGCTTTCTCTTTTTGAGCTCTTGTTGATTGTTCCTGATGATTGTGATACTTTTTAAACGCCTTTCAGTAGCACCCAGCATGATCTTAAACATTATTTTCCCAGAAACTGAGATTAGACTAAAAGGTCTCTAATTCCCCGGGCATTCCCTCCGTTACTTTTTGTTGATCAGAATAACTCTGGCCAATTTCCAGTCATTAGGGACTTCCCCAGACTTCCAAGACCTTTGGTAGATGATCAAGAGGGGTCCTGCCATACATGACATCCACCAGTACCTTCAGAACTCTGGGATGAATCCCATCAGGCCCCATGGATTTGTGAATATTCTGCTGATACAGCTGGTCCCTTACAATTTTGGTGTCCACAAATGGAGAATCACTGTTCCTGCAGCCCTCTGACTCAGGTGACTGGGCAAGTTTACCAGTAATATTAAAGACTAAGTCAAAAAAAGCATTAAATGCCTCTGCCTTTTCTTCATCACCATTTGTCATGTGACCAGCTTCATCAAGTTTCAGCCCAGCATTTTCCTTAGACCCCCTCTTGCTAAGAATGTACTTTAAAAATCCCTTTTTATTGTCTTGACACAACACTGGCCAGTTTCAACTCTTGGCCTTTGGTGTTTTCTCCCTACACATTTTTTGCTTCTTGCAAAGCCTGACCTCACTTCCAGAGAACACACGATTTCTTCTTCCACCCAAGTGGCAAAAGGAGTTCCCTGTTCAGCCAAAACAGTCTTCTACCCCGCCTGCTTGACTTACGACACCATGGCATTACCTGCTCCTGTATTTTTAGGTGGTTCTTCAAAACAGAGCTGCTCTCAAAGACAGTTCTAAATCCTCCTAAAGGGGGCATTGCAAACTAGATCCCTGAGTAACTTAAAGTTTGCTTTCTTGTAATCCAGGGTAGGGACACTGCTGACCTTTTTTACACTGAAAATTTTAAGCTCCACCATTTTATGATTCTTTTGTTACAGGGCATATCTTCATCCTGCAGTTCTCAACAGGCATTTACAAATCCTTTCCTGGAGGCTGCAGTTCCATTGGCTCCAACCATTCTAAGGCATAAACTTTTTGATTGGGGAACGTGACCATCCTGAGGTATCAGCACAGGAATATGTGCTCAAAATATAAAACATTCACTAGTATATCCAAAATACAGTGCAAGTAATATTCTCCCTATGTTATTGTAATGCCAACAAAAATAATTCTATTTGTGGAATTTTCCTGAGTTAATGCCTTTGGGACCTCAAGTTCAAACCTAGTCAATAGGATTTCAAATACAAACAAACATCATTAATAAGCTGATCACCCATGGTAGTTCTGCAAAGAACACTGACATTAGGAATAAATTTGAAGGAACACGTATGGTACTATTTAAGACAGACATTGGCATGAAAAAATCTAACAAAAAAAGCTGGCTTCATTTAAATCCATAGCAAAATCTACTTGCATTTCCGTGATGTCAAAACTCCATTCATTTACTAGAGTGTAATTTATCTCACAGGGGGTAATAAAAGGGTCAAAGTTTGAAGAGCAACTGCAGTATTAAACTACATTTATTCAAGAGGACAAGACCAAGATCATAATGCTACACTTCGCTTGCAAATGTCTGCTCCCACAAATCCCACACAGAAGCTAGTTCAGGCAAAACCAAAGGCATAAGAGTGGATCTTTTTTCAGTACCACAAAGCCATCACACAGATTGTACACTTGAATTTTATCCGGGGAATTCTTAAAAAAGCTTCACCCAAGTCCTGCTACAGGAAAGCAATGCAACTCTCCTATATCAACAGATTAAATGGTAGAAATGACTGTCAGGGTGAAACATGGCATTTTCAGATAACTTTCTCTATAAAGTCAGAAACATTAAAGTGGTATGAGAAATTATAACAGAAATATAAGAAATTATGACAGAAGTGAGATATGGGAATTTCTAACAATTACTATTAAAAGTTGTCGAGAATTTATGCACCTTTTGTATCTTTAAAATAATGTGTTCGATACGTGAAAATTACTGAATAAATATATTAACTGAAGTTAGAATAAAACTATAAAAACATGCTAAAAACTACTTTCTAACACTAGACTGAAATGAATCAAGTTTTTCTGCTATATTTGGATTTTAGTAAACTTCATCTTCCTCATTGAGTGCAGAAGAAAATGCACAAATATTTCTTAAACATTTTAAAAAGCTTTAAATACTATACCATACATTCATCAAATTGCATACAGATTTTTTTTGTTTGACAGGAATTGATGAAAATATCAAGTCCACAATTTCCTCTAATTAAATATTATTAAAAAAAAACGGGGGGGAAGAAAAAGAGAAGGAAAAAAGGATTCCACAATGTCTCCTCTAAAGACAGATTTCGGAGTTTTCCTCTGGAAAATAATCCAAGTTGCCTCTACAGCATGACCATGAAGCGGCAATGTTGTGCTCCCTCTCCTGGTTCCGCAGCAACATTGACCTGAACAAATCCTAACCAGGCTGACATCAGAGCTCAGGCCTGTGAAAAACAGAAAGAACAGGAGTGTAAAGCACCATACTGTTTCAGCGTCCTCAAAGAGAAAAATTAAAAGTTGCTTCAATTGGAAATTAAAATAGTTTAAAAAAATACTTTATTTCCAAGATTCCTGAAAGCTTTTCCAAGATCTGACAGTTGAAAAATATAAAAATGCCTTGCACAACGGACAACAGCACTTTTTCCCATATTTGTAATATTGCAGTAATTTTCAAGAATACATTCAGTTACAGAAATCCTTATCTCCCTGGTGGGAAATCTGAAAACTTTAATAGTTTATCTAATAAGTTGTTCACAAAGAAGATCTAAATAAACTTTTTAATGCTAAAATTAGATCCTTTCTAAATGTGTAAACTCCGTAACTCCCCAAAACCAAACAGTAACAGAAATAAAAAATAAATAGCCTCATCCTCTCAGGAGTAATTGATTTGTATATTTCTGTAGGAAGAACTCATAGAACCAAGAATTTGTTGCTTCACCATACATGATTCTGTATAGTCTATTGTGAAGAAGAATAGATAGTGTGAACAATATGGCTTTCACCTCAAATATGACAGAAGGTATCCTTTAAAATTCTTTGCAGTGTTTCTACTACGTTCAACATGGAGCTCTTACATCTGTAGTACAAAGCCATCCTTGCTGGGTTAGTCACGTGACTTCTCAGAGCACTCTTTAACAATGGCTGGCATTCAGTTTTAACAGAAAAAATATTTATTTATAATTAAAACTAAATTAGTGCTTTCAAGATAACTGGATAAAGTTGATTCTTGCACTTACTCTTTTCTTCATTTACTACGATTTTGATTATGATCTTAGATAGCTGAGCCATCTCAGAGGCAAAGGAGTTCATACTGTGGCTCAGGAGTGCCTTATCTCCAACACGGTGTACCATGCACGAAAACTCAACAAAGCAATTTTCCTCTACTCTTGCTCAACACGAAGGTGGGCTGGGCATAAGGGGTAGCAGGAAGGGCAAAATCAAGACCCTGCTTGCTTCCTCCTATGGTTTTTTGTATTATTAACATCTGAAATGGAAAGGTTACCATGTTTTCTATTCCTGTGTAGGATTTGCAAAATAAAACACTAGACAGCATCAACCTCAAATCTGCCACTCTAGGAATCAACTGTCCACATGCTGTGCAGTGTGGCCCAAAACTGTACGCTTGTGGCCAAAAATGAATGGGACATAGGTTGTGTGTAAGACACACAGTTGACAGGGACTTTGGGATGGACCGACTTAATTACTAGGGAGCCAGCCTCTCTTCCCTAGCAGTAAATCCACACACAGCACATGAGCTCCATGCATGACATGAAAGCTGAGACCACAGCACCATCAGCAGCATCACGATTGCCTCCAGCTTTGCCCAGCCACCTCCTTCACAGCAGTTTGCCCAAGGGAATTGGGGAACGTGGGCGGCCATTTACCCCACATGCAGGCACAAATTCAGGTGTGGCTCTGCCCCATAATCGTTTGCTCGTGGAAACCACAGTGACACAGATGGTAGCTGCTGACTGCATTTCTGGAAGATGAAGTTCTGCTGGTTGGTGTGTGTCATGAGAGCAGAGTTATGAGCTATGTCTTTCTTTTCCTGCTCCACCACAATTTGGGATGAAGAGGAAGTATTAATTACAGCCTGGGTCCTTTTCAAGTCATCCTTCCCATAGGCACAAGCAGGGGCTAAGCTCAATTTTGCTGCCATTGGCAAAGTGGAGCAATCCTGCCCCGGTCTTAGTACAGGTTAATGAGCAAGTACACAACAAGCTATCCTTGCATCACTACAAATTAATGAGGTTCTACAACACCAGCATCTTGAATTACAAAACCAACCCTTTTTCTACTTTTTAAAACACAAGGCTATTCAGAGATACACAATACAGATTTAGCATAGTGTGACTTCAGAAGTGTGATGTATTCTGTTTAATACCCACTAAATATGCACTACTGGTCTCTATATTTAAACAATAATTAAAACCACAGAGTTTGTAGGTTTGACTTTTGACTTGTTATGACCTTGGCTTTCAAGAAAACCTGTTGAACAACTGTTAGGTCATTTCAAAAAAGCAGTGCTCAATTCTGTGACTTGCAATCTCAGGCTAAACGCTACATGCACCAGCTCCAAAGACTTCAGACACTTGTGGCTTTGAGACACTCTGCCCAAAGCCTTTCATGGAACTGGGCATGGCTGAGGTTGGAAGGGATCTCTGGAGGTCATCTGATCATCTGGAGGTCAAGTCTGCTCAAGCAGGGCCATGTTGAGCCCTTTCCTCCAGCTATATCACCTATCTGCTTCCTGCAGCAAGAGAAAGCAAGAGAGATACATAATCCCAAAGTTTAGGTCTATTGTATAGAAGGACCATGAACAAGTAAAGTTGTCAGATGTCCACAGCTTATTTAATAATTAAATGTTTGTTGTTTCAAGATTAATGGAAGACATTGACATCTTACAGACCATCTGCTCTGAGAGCTTTTAAAGGCCCCGTTTATTAAGTGGCAATGGCTCTGTTTGATTCAATTCACTATGTAGGAGTCAACAATAAAAAAGCAAAGGACTAAACATTCATATAAACATTGACCTTTTTGGGGCACAGTCAAGTAAGAGTAATACAAAGCTGACCTGCTGTGGAAGCGCTAATAGGTGTATTTATGGGGCAAAAATACCTCAGCTTTCAAGACTGGATAGACATTTGTTACTTGTGAAGGATGGAAGGGGGAGTATTCCAGTCTGGATCAATTCTGTGACTTGATCCTCAAAACTCATACTGATGCCTTCTGAGATGAAACTCACTATAGACTAGTCAAGGAGTATCAGGAGGAATATCATTTGACGCTTTTACACAGAGCAAAGGCAGAACATCTGCAGATGTGAGTCCATACATGTCTAAATAGCAACTAATAGCAAACCCCAAAACTCTAGGAAAGCACAGACAAAAAATCTGAACAACATACAGGAATGTTTTTGTTCCATCAATCCGTCCTGATGCCATCCAGTTTCATCAGCCCTGCTTGTTTTAGCCAGTGTGTTGATGCTAGGGACTGTGGGACGCTGCAAGGACGTGGAACCCTCTGTGTCCAGATCATCCACTGGGATGCATCTGAGCTCTATAATGCTTAAATGCTTTTTCTGGGAGCTACTAGGAGCCCCAAGTCTGGAAATGGTGTGTTATATCCACTATGCCAAACCAGAATCACATTTAACACTGGAAGAAAACCTCCAATCAGAGATGAATGTTTAAATCCCATTTCAAATGCAATCACATTTTCCTAAATAAAAAGGTCAAGCGTTAGAAGGATTGACTGATGAATTTCATAATGCCATGGACCAATCTAGCAGCTTCAAAATAAAATTAAACTCACTTAAAATCAAAAAACTAAACTAAACAAAACCCACTCAAAAAAATAAAAAAGAAGAATAATTAACCTTTTTTCCTGTATGACATAAACACTGAGTGATGAAAGTAGAATAGGTTTGGCAAAAAGATGGAAGTGCCTAAAAGTTACTCTCTTCTACAACTACTTTTTGTATTAAAAAATTAAAGGGGCAAATCCGAGTTAAAAAGACATCCACAGATATTGAAGAGAATGCCAGATTTCAAAGAAAAATCTTTAACACTTAAAAATTCCAGCTTTAAAAAGAAAGTTGCAAATTGACAAAGATTGTTTATGAGCACAAGTACAATGACTTTAGAGAGGATTCAGTGAAAATAAAATCTCAAGAAATGTAGGAAGGATCAGTATCTCCAACTTTGCTGGCCACATTCAGCTCTCACGTGAGCAGGTGATACAATAAAAATGTGAATAAATACAACATACTGTTTTTAGACATCAAAGGTCACTACATTGAGCTAGATAAGATTACTGCAAACTAAGTGCACACCAAACCCATGAACTTTTGGGAGTTATATGTGAAAATATCCATACTACTCTGAAGAACTCAACAAAGTTTTTATAAACCAAAAGGGCTGTTAGGAATCTGTAATTGTGATGCATGAATAAATAAGATAATTAGATTTGTATTACTTTATTTACAAAACAATTTATTTATATTTTAGTTTATTGATGTTAAAATGCACTTTTTATATTAATCCAGAGAATATGTATGTCTATTTTTGTAGTTTTGAAATTTCTATTATTTAGTTACTTAGTTCTTATGAAATGTTTGATATCCATAGATCATAACCATGATACAGAATATTACTATCATTTATCAGCTGGAACTGATTTTTTAAGTGAAGATGTCAAATTGTTGAAACCTAAGGAAGTGTGTTCAGTTCTTCTTTTGTTGCTTTCCAATCTTTTCAAAGATCCATTTTTTTATCTTTCTTATCTTCTTCAGGGCTTTAATTGTACAGGTAGGAATAAAATCTAGGGTCTGTTTTATTTTCCCTTGGACAATTTTTGAGTTTTACATTGAACAGCTACAGGAGAAATAGATACTTATTTGTCTCACAGAAATATGACAATCACAGAAGCACAGAATATTCTGAGTTGGAAGGGACCCACAAGGGTCATCGCGTCCAAATCTTAACTGAATAGCCCATACGGGGACCAAGCCCACAACCCTGGCATTATTAGCACCATGCTCTAATCAACTGAGGTAACCTCAGGGTTGTACAAGTTAATAATTACTTTGACCCTTTGCACAGATTCTCCATTATGTTGCATTAAATGAAACATGATCTTCATGATTTTATTTCAGTTAATTTCATGTGTGAGTACATTTTGATTTAAGTAAAGACCATTCCTTTTCTTGTGTGTTTTAAAAACTGCTATTAAGAACCTAAAGATGTTGTGTCTTAAATAGAAGCCATCTAATGTATAGAAGTGACTTTGTATTTCAGAGGAAATTATTTCCTCAGATCTAATAAATGGTTTTAGTTTGTACTCCAATTCCAGCTGTGAAATGAAATTAAATGAACCTCACCCGAAAAATGCTACAAAACATTCTGAAGTCACTTCTGAAGATGTGGGATGTAAATATTTATAAGGCTTTTAAGATTCCATGTCTGCAAACTTAAGAACTGGGAATATAGCAGCATTTATTTATTTATTTGTCTATTTATTTATTTATTTCAGTTACTCTGAATATCACCAGGCAACTGTGATAACAGCACACTTCTAAAGACAGAAATGTTCAAA
The DNA here is from genome assembly GCA_013396775.1 of Cephalopterus ornatus. Classification (NCBI taxonomy): domain Eukaryota; kingdom Metazoa; phylum Chordata; class Aves; order Passeriformes; family Cotingidae; genus Cephalopterus; species Cephalopterus ornatus. The sequence continues at coordinate 82,693 of VZRE01005735.1, read as the reverse complement.
AATTACCACATGTAGACAAGTCTTATCCATTGCATAAAATGTATTTGTGAAAACCTTTTGGTGATCACAAATTTAATTTGCTTACAGTATTGTGCTTCTGAGTGGATGAAAAGCAGTATAGAAAATGAAATATCAAACACAGAAAAGTTGCTACTGTGATTATATCCATACATTTATGTGGGAAAGCCTTAGAAGATGTGTTTTCTTGATGCCTGTTGTATATTCAGGGATTGAAGGTAGTTACATGGATGAGAGTGGACTGATCCAGTGCTTGCCTGAATAATTTCCACTAGGCACTGGCTTTTGCAAAGGATTAAGGGTCAGATCCAAAACCAAATTAAGATGCTTATCATAATGCCTAATTTCTATGTGCCTCTCCCTTCAAAGACCCCTCAGAATCCCAGACTTGGTGACCTTTTTTACATGTTCACGGGGAGCTAACTTACAAGCTGGTTACCATGAGCCAAGGACTTTTTACATGTGTATAGAACAGTCTCCAGAAAATTTCGGGCTCTGGTGATTTTCTGTCTCCTGACTGCATCTGCTGTTCTCTCTCCACTATGCAAGGAAACTGAAGTTTATCTTCAAATTAGGAAGTCCTCACTGAAGTACTCACTAAGCTGTTAGTTTATTTGGTTGGCTTGCTACACTTTCCAGTTTTCAACAAGCTTTCAAGGACGATAATCAAGCCGCAAATAATTAAGTGCAGGCACCCTTAGCCTCCTCCAGCTCTCATTTAGCAGTCTCAGATACTGGATTTCTTGGCAGTCTCTCTGCTGAGGTCAAGTGGCTCTCGGTGACATAGAAAATTGGAAATAAGGGTCACAGTTACCAAAGACCCTTGCTCCATTTCAGATGCAGCAAAGTTGAACTTTTTCAAGCAGAAGTAAATACTAGTGGTGCATGGTGGGTTCCTGTGGGCAGGATGAAGCCAGGGAGAGACCTTGAAGAAGTTCCCACGCCCAAAGAACCTTATATCCAAACATGACTTCTTGCCTTCATCCTTGTTCCTTCAGTCTCCTTCTGCTGTTATCCTGACATGGTGTGACAATGGTTGGACTTCAGGATGCTTATAAACTGACAGGTCAGCTAAGACCACGGCTGCTGTATAATCTAAGTGAATTACCTCAAGTTCCTCTCTCTCTGAGAACAGGCAGGCAGCTTGAGAGTCATCCACTCTGCCTCAAGAAAGGCAGAGTGAATGATTTCCTTGAAACACTTGCCTTTGTTCCCTGCCTGTGCAGAATGTCTGGCTCAGGGGCTCAGGTGCGATGCAGGTCTTTTCAAAAGTCCACCAAACAAATTGAGGTAAATTCACTGGGGACATTTTCTTACAGCACTCAGTTAACTCTGGGTACTGAAAAGCAGTAGGGTATGAAACCGGGACCCTCACATCAGGAAGACAAGGGACTTCACCGCCAACTCCCATGAGGGAGTACTGGCTGTGCTCCCTTTGGCCTGTGAAGGGTCCAGTTCCTTACTGCAGCAACTCCCCCAGTGACCCAGGAGGCCGGGGGGGCCACTCTCCCGTCACAGGAAGGCAGTGTGTCCTTGTGTTCATGAAGGCCAATAGTATCCTGGACTGCATCAGGAAGAGCTTTGCCAGGACACTGAGGGAGGTCATCCTGCCCCTCTGCTCAGCCTTGGCGAGGCCAAGTTCTGGCGTGTCCAGTTCTGGGCTCCTCAGCACAAGAGAGACATGGAGCTCCTGGAGCGGGTCCAGCAGAGGGCTACAAGGACGATTAAGGGACTGGAGCAGCTCTCTTGTGAGGAAAGGATGAAGGAGCTGGGCCTGTTCTGCCTCGAGAAGACACAACTGAGACGGGACCTCATCTCTGTCTCTAAGCGTCTGAAGGGAGGGCGTCAAGAGGACGGAGCCAGGCCCTTCTTGGTGGTGCCAAGCAATAGGACAAGAGGCAACAGGCAGAAACAGATGAACAGGAAGTTCCATCTGAACATGGGGAAGAAGTTCCATACTGTACAGGTGACTGGGCACTGGAACAGACTGCCCAGAGAGGTTGTGGAGCCTCCCTCACTGGAGATATTCAGGAACCTGTGCAATGGGTCTAGGCTGATCCTGCTTGAGCAGGAGGTTGGACCAGATGACCCACTGTGTTCCCTTCCAACCTGAACCATCCTGTGATTCTGTGACCACATTAGCAATGAGGGTTTTCAAGAAACCAAAAAAAGTCTATGCGCATTTCAGACACGAGCCGGTAAAATACAATGGATTTTTATTGTTCTTTTGCCAGTGGAGCACCATTCCGTCCAGCCGCAGACCCTCAAGCAGCTACGTCGCAGGACGCCGAGGCCGCCCGCCGCTTTCCCGGCCCCGCTCCCCTGCCCGGCCCCGCCTCCCGGCAGCCCCCGCGCGCCGCCCGCCCTCGCGAGACTCCTGATTCTCGCGACAGCGCGGCGCCGCCATCTTACCCGTTCGCTCGGCGCTCGCTCCGTCGGGCGCTGCGGCTCCGGCAGCGCGGGGGCCGCTCTGCTTCGCTCCGCTCCCTCCCGTCCCGTCCCGCTCCGGCCCGGCCCGCTCCGCATCCACACCGCTCTCGGCCGCGCCACCTTCCGGCGGGGGATACCCGCGCAGCGGCCGGGCCGCGCTACCTGGCTGAGGAGCGGCGAGCGCGGGGCCCGCGGGGAGCAGCCGCTCCTGGGCTGGTTCCGCCCCCTCCCTGTCGCTGGGCCTCCGGCCCCTTCCAGGCGACTCCGCCGAACCGGGAGCCGGCCGCGGCCTCGGCGGGGGGTGCGGGGAGGCGCGGGCGG
>VZRE01005735.1:0-74028 GCA_013396775.1 Cephalopterus ornatus | reverse complement strand
ATTGTAAAAAGGTTACATAATGTATAGTTAAATACTGCTTTTGTGTATTTCCCTTGAGGAATTTGCATACATTTTCCAGATATTTCCACCAGAGGGTAGACTTTGGAATACTAGATTTTTTACATAGGAGAGACATGTAGAAGGTTGGGAATTAGGTTATAGTGCCCAAAAGCTTAAAAAAATCAAATGCATTTTCGGTCTAATGGTTGAGTTGTTGTCTAATAACTGTAAAATTTAAGCAACAGTTTGTTTTGTCGTGCCACTAAGATTTTTAGCAAAATAAAGGATTATCCTACTCTTAAACTGGCTTCTCTTGGGGTTACTACAGCTCCATAGTACAAGATCTGCACCAAACACTATAGATAGTACTTTTTAAAAAATGACCAGAAGTTATTACTCTTTTAAGGCTTGAGTTCAAAGTGGCCAGTTCACTTACTAAGAACAGACTTAAAGGATGAATTGCATCATGAGGAACTTCATAGCACTGGAAATGTGTTTTTTCTGAGAGGAAAATATCTGGGCTTAGATATATCAGACATTTCCTCAAGCTAATTATTTAATACATTAAAAGACTTCAGCTTCGTATATGTGTAGGAAACCTAGAGTAGGTATGTTTACTCATTCTGTGCTTTGTCATGTTAACAAACATTTGAGGAAGGTAAAAGAGCAGGATAGGCGATGTTAGTAAGCTATTTAAATATGTGAATTTTTCAGGTATATTATGAATTTCACAACTATCATTCTTGACTCTGCTTTATTTTTTATAGTTCTTTCTATTTCTTCTTCTTTCTCTTGGTTTAAAAATTCATCACATGGCATGGTGTTTGTTTTTTGGGGGGTGGGTGTTTGGGTTTTTTTGTTTGGTGTTGGGGTTTTTTTTTGGTTGGGTTTTTTTTGCTGTGAGTCTGAGCATTCAAACAGGAGTTATAGTGGCCTCATATTCAATACTTGCTTGGTGGAGAGTTCAGAGCCCTATTGGGGAGATGTGCCCAAATGTCTCAGTTGATAGTGGAATATTTAATCCAGCAGGCTTTCAGATCTCCCTTCCCTTTTCATACCTTTTAAATTAAAAATTACTTGAACAGCATGCTTTGTCTTTCATTTAAATATGGTTTTGTACTGATGCTGAAACACATTCTTGGGCACTAACCTGGCAAAATATGTCCTCAGCATACTGTATTAAAAGTTTATCTTTATTCACTCTTAAGGAGTGAGAGATGCTTCTATTCAGTATCTTTTAAAATTGTTCTGCATTATTTATGTACAAAGGTATTTTTTTAGTTTAGCTAATCTGCCTTTTAAATTACTTTTAACAAAGTCTTTCAGTATAAACTCTGTGCTAATAAGGGTTTTGTACGTACAGCTACACCAGTAACATGTTGTTGCAAACACCTTTAGTATGTATTCCAGGTAAACTGCATTTCTAGGTTAAGGCTGATATCTGTAATTGCATGGTGATTATAAAAGTCAAAGTGCTTTGTCAGAACGTAATTTAGGTTTTAAACTATGTAAATCTGAGTATTGGAAATGGATAGATTGAGAACTGTTTAATGACTTGCAAAATATTCAAATGAGAACAAAAGACTGTACAGAGGTGAGTTCAGCCAAATTACTTTCCCCTTCTCAAATATTCGTTCTTAAAATATTTAGGGCTTAAAGTTACTTTGACAGCTACAGCTTTTCTATTCTGGTTTATCTTCTTTTCTTTATTTGAAATGGTAATTTCATGTAATGACTTCAGTACTGGATGAGATCAGAAAAAAGGATTTTGAACTTCTCTGTGAGTTTTGTTGCAGTTGTGAACTCTTTGTCCTGTGCTTGAGCAAGATACTTGAATGGGTATTACTTTCCATTTTGAAGCTTTTATCTACTGCAGAGCAGTTTGAGGTAACCATATGCTTCTCTGAAGAACATGTAGAGATCTAGCAAGAGAATTCTTCTGTCTTACATACTGTTTATTAAAGCAGGATTACATGAGCAATCTCCCTTGTTTAATAGACACTGTGTATTCTCTGAGTTAGAGAGTACAGACTTGGCAAAAAAGCATTACCAGCGGTAAAAATGTTTAGCATTGCTAGTTACCATCATATATATTCAGAAAGTGGGTGTAAGAAAACATGGTGTTTAATTGTAGCACACACTGGGATGTACTTGCTGCAGTGGAAATGAATTCAGATTACTTGTGCCAGCTGGTGTTTGTTTGTTAAAGAAAACATGAAAGCAAAAACAGGAGGAGAAATGTGATTGCAGATGCTTATTAGTTTTTGCAGCACATGGCTACAAAATGTTGAGGGGATGGAGAAATGGGAGTCAAGGTTGGGAAATGTTTCAGTGTATGTGAACGTTTTCCTAGTAGGTAGATTTTAGCTTAACAATGAAGTTATGTATAAACCTCTGTCACACTTTCAGTGCACAGATTACATTTCTGCTCAGGACTGTGATGTACCACACCATGTGCAAGTTCAGCTATGGATTCAAACCCATATTTAGCAATTGAAAATGTGCATTATTCAGTGAGCACTAGAATCAAAATATAAATTTATTTTTAGTTTTGAGTGCAACTTAGAGTATTTGAAATGTGTTGATGGTATTCTGATTTTTCTGAATTGTCAATTAAGGACTTTATTAAATAATCTTATAATCTGGAAGAATATAGGAAGATACATACTGTATGATAAATCCTTGTGCTACGTGGTATATTTTGCTGCCATCAGCATGGGTACCTTTCCTGTTTTCTTTAATCTCACATTACTTGTTGCAAAACACTGCTGACTATAAGAGCATAAAATGCAAGACAAAGAGGTTTAGAATAACTGATAAAGCTAGCTCAAAAGAGGTGAAAAATCCACATGTACACAGCACAGGTAGAGCAAGCGTATTGCATATTATTCACACACAAAGACTGCTATTCTGTAAGAAAATACTGTCAAGTAGTGAACATAAGAACTTGTTCATCAGAAAAACTCCAGACCCCTATAATCCGAACCTGCAGATTTTTGACTAAACCAGTGGATGGAGAATTTATACACAATACTTAAGAATTCAGTTTGAATGAAAAAGTAGAAAGGAATTGCGTTTAAAAAAAGCAACTCTTCCCTCAAACAAAATCATTAAAGACCCAGAACTCTAATAGCTACAAAGAACAGAAATTTTCAGGCAGACCTCCTGTATTCACAGTTTTGTAAACTTTAAATTTTTTTTTTTTTACTTCATGAGACCAATTACTCCTCTATTCCACCACTTGAAGTTTCTAGCAATTTAATTCTAGCATCATCTGGAAAAAGGGCATTTTATAAGAGTTTGAAAAGGAGTGAAAGTCAGATGTTGCTAGATCTATGTAAAATACTATTTCCAGAAACAGGCATGGCCTTCACAGAAGTGTGGAGAAGACAGATCAATTGTTTGTATGTTTTTTCAAGCTTTGAACAACAGCTGTAGAAGAGGAGACTTCTGTTTCAAGTCAGTACTTAAAAAAGGAAGTCAGCCTGTGTGTGTGTAAAGATCATTTGCAGTTTAATTTGAAAAAGTAAAAAGAAAGCACATGAAATCATACTGTTGATCTACAAAAGCATCTTCTCCATCTCACTGTACCACAAAATGCATTGTATTCATTATTGCTTAATGAGTATCAATTTGAAGTAATTAATCTCTTAGTATTTTTTAAAAAAGTATTTGTTGAATAGCCAAAATAAATATAGAATTTCAACTTGAACGCATGTAAGTTGTTCCTGTTGTAAAAGTTCCCCTGTACACATGGAAGAATGCTAGTAGAATTCAGTACAATTGTTTTTAATTGTTCGTATGCAGTTGTCCTGCATACAGAGTGACAAATGCTAAGACACTACCACAGAAGAAGGTGATCGTGTGTTTGGGTAATGAAAAGTACATTTTTAGGGAGGATATTTTTTTGAGAATATCTTGGAGTTGGGTGGATGGATTCAAGTCCTGGAGTGGACAGTATTGCTGAGATTTTCAAAGTCATCATGGCAGGGAGGGGTGAAAGCACTTTAAACAGTTTTTGTTTGTTTGTGTTTTTGAGTTTTGTTTGTTGGGTTTGTTTGGGTTTTTGAGGGGAGTGGGGGTATTGCCTTTTTTTTGTTATTATTATTATATTTGTTTTTTATTTTGGGAGGGGTGGTGGTGATTTGTGTTTGTTTTTTTGTTTTGTTTTTTTTTTAAATATGTATTTTGGAGTCTGTGTGGCTTTCCAGAGAAGATTTTCCATCCTGCTCATGAGGGAGGAATTACTTTAAACTGAATATGAGGTTGTCATATAGTCAATACTGTAGGAGCTGGAGTATTAAAGTACATTGCAGTAACTAAAAGCAGGGGGGTTTTACTTTCTAGACTGACTCTTGTTTTTTTCCCTTGGTAGTTTTTTTTTTCTATTTTTTCCCTCCACTAAATTTTGAGTGCACATGTGTCATTTAAATAAGGTGTAGCAGATTTTGTACAGTGACCACTGACTATTCGTATTATCAGGTGAGAACCAAATTTGTGTAAATTGAAATAAAAAAAATCAGCTTATAATGTTTTATCTGATTTTTGTGGAGAATAGAAAAGTGAAGAAAAACTGAGGTTAATCGTGTGAAAATAGTTCCCTCCCCAAAAATTGTTTTCCTGTTATGATGAAAACAGCATACTAATTTTCCAAGGCATGATTTGTCTTGAAACTGGGAGAGTACTGAATATCTCCTGAAGTGCCATTGAAGTTGCATGAAGGAGCAGTAAAAGTTAATAATTTTGCAAATTCAGGGCTTGAGAAGTTACGAAATGCTGGTCTTAGGGCCTGCTGTGGGGGCTGTACTGAATGAAAACCCTCATTGTGGCCTGTAGTGAAAACTGTTCAGCATTGGGCTTCTGGATAATCTGCTTGTCTGGTGTGCTCAGGTGCTTGTAGCATTAGAGTCCCTGCAGTCCTTCTGCTCTTGCTGTGGGAGGTTATGTGCCTGCTTCCAAGATGACTTAGTGAGTGCTTGGACAGCATTTTCTTTTGGATAAAGAATTGTTAAATTTGAATGGAGCAAACCAGATGTGAAAAATTTCTGAAGAATTTTCAGTCAGTGTGCAGGGTTTTTTTTTATTAACAGTGTATATTTTCATTTTGTTCGTTCAGTGTGCGTGGGTTCTTTTGGAATGTAGACTGTGAACTCCCATGTCCTGTATCTATAAATAATGCAGACTAATACAGAATACTGTGGTACATCCCCTCGCATCTCAAGTGTCTTTTACAGCATGAAATTCTACTACTGCCTGATTTCTAGAGGATGCTGAATTACGTTTGAAGGTCTGACCTTTAACTTCAGGGCACTGTGCTGGGCCCAATCTATCCATAAGATCTCCTGAGGATGGATGCTGACAGATCAGCTTCCTTTGCTTAGTGGATATGTTTGCAGGGAGGATGTTGCTTGCTGTGCAGGAGATAAGTTTCTTTGTGGAGGGGAGTTAGGTGGTGTGATATAGTGATGGATCTGGTTTCGTACAGTGTCCAAAATGCATGTAATTTCAATGATCAACATTCAGATTGATAATTAAGCTTCAGCATTTAAGTTTTGTTTATTGTGAAAGAGATTTGGAACTTCTGTTTTATTCCTTCTTTGTGACTGTTGGACTTTTATGCTAGAACAGTGTTTGTGTAATATTCATATTCAGTGCAATTCCCTGACCACAGATTAATTTTGCCTATTTCTCAGTTATTTTTTCTAGAGAGACAGTTAGCATCCTAACACCATTGCAGTTTTTTTCCTCTAGTAGTTCTTTAAAACACTAGTACTAACTTTGATTGCCACCCATATGAGGTAGCTGGCTGTCTCACACAACTGATGTGCATCCGTTAAATCCTGCCTGATTTTGTGGGGCCCGAAGTCTTCCTTTGGTTTATGCTAAATAGTGGTATTCAGTGGTTTCAGAGCAATGTCTCACCATTTCATTAGTTACTGTTTTTAAATTACGAAGCATGAAATGGTTTTCTGCATTAGTCTCACTTTGGCAGGTTTTACTCTAAAGCACCACTATGAAGTTCATTGTAGATTGCTTTTGGTGAAACAATATAAAAAATATGCCAGTTATATTAAGTAATGTTCTACTGAATGTGGATGTACAGTTGACTTCATTCTGAGTTCTGTGTTCATGTGCATGAGTCCATCAGCTCTTATGGAGGTTTCTGTAATAATGTATGAATTTGGGATTTTGAAACCAAGTTTTTTCAGTTAATCTGCTCTTTGTGGTGTTCATACGTAAGTAATAATAAGATTCTCTAGAAGTATGTTTGAGTCTCTCTTGAGAGACTGATTTCTCCCCCCTCATGAACAGTCACTTAGTATTACATTTGGGATTACTGATTTCATCTTCAGGAAATTATGGAAGTATTTGTTTTCTTTGTAATTGTTTTTAATACTATTAGGCAGTTGATACTGTTTCATTCTAAATAGTTCATTCTAGTTTGCTCTGCTGTTCTCTGTGCAGTATTGTTAGGAAATATTCTAGGCAATTGTTCTCTTGAAAAGTGATACTTAGCAATCTTACATATCTAGATTCTGTTTTGAAAAACACACCTGAGTGTTTTTCATTTACTTTGTTAGGAAGTGTTTTTGCCCTGTATATGTATTGGTCATACCAGTTTCAGACATTATTTCTGTAATAAATTGCCTTTTTTTTTTTTCCTAATTAATCTGTTTGCAGATGTGATGCAGATCCATCTGCCCTGGCCAAATATGTTCTGGCTTTGGTAAAGAAGGATAAAAGTGAAAAGGAACTGAAGGCGTTATGTGTTGATCAGCTGGATGTATTTCTTCAGAAAGGTATGGGCTTTGTCATAACAATTAAGATTGAGTTAAAATTCTTTCTTGTTCAGTTCATTCAAACAATCTTTTACCGTGGAGTTGTGCATTGTCGTCTTTATTAGCTTTGTTACATTGAAGAATGTAATTCAGTTTTCATGAAGCAATTACAAAAAGCCCCAGGTGTGTGGCTCATTATGCATAGATTAGGTTATGCTTTGTGTCTGTTAGTAATCATGGAGGCATAGAATGGTTTGGATTGAAAGGGACCATAAAGATCATCCAGGTCCGACCCTCCTGCCATGGGCAGAGGTGCCACCCACTAGACTAGGTTGCCTGGGGCCTTGTCTAACCTGGCTTTGAATGCTTCTGGGAATGGGACATCCACAACTTCTTCGGGCACGTATTGAAGCTCTGTATATATATTCCAGAAATATCCTTCCAGATGTTTTATGAAGAAACGTTAAATAATTCAAGAATTGAAAACCTTTGTTTTCAGTTGTCATTATTGACATGTTTCTTGACTTGGTAAATGTCTTTTTTAAATATAACATTAGGAAGAGAGTATTTAAGGAAACTACTCTTCATTAACTTTTTGCTGAATGCTGGTGTTGGTTGGTTGGTTTTTTTTTTTTTTTTTTCCTTCTATTATTTATTTATTGTTAGAGCAAGTGTTATTCATGGGTTTGGAAAATGGATATTTGTATGCTCTTCACTTACAGAAACTCAGATATTTGTGGAAAAACTGTTTGATGCTGTGAATACAAAAAGCTACCTACCTCCACCAGAACAGCCATCGTCAGGAAGCCTGAAAGTAGAATTTTTTCAGCACCAAGAAAAAGAGACAAAAAAAGAAGAGGTGGGCATTGATTTTAGTTTAATGTACGTTTTTTTTCCTCGTTTGTGTAATTTGCTGATGTGTTTCAATTTCATAATGTGTACTTGTTTATTACTAATAGTCCCACAAATTACATGACAGCATTAAAATATGATACAAGATTTGTGCCTGGCACATTGAACACTGCTACACAGTTTTTCTCAGTGGAGGTGGGTGCTTCAAAGGTAAACCCAAGTGGTTTTGACTAGCAAAGGTGAATGAAGTTACTGAGTAGCGGAGGGATTGCAGTACAACCTGGATTAGTTCTCTGCTCAAGATTGCTGTTGTAGTTATGGTGCCCTTTAATTCACCATAAATCCAGGCTGCCATTCTAAATGGTAATCCTCATTCCTTTAGCTGCTTGATCCACGTATCATCCTTGCATCACAGGTGTTTATGTTGTTCACTGAGGCAGAAGAGTAGGTTTGTTCTTTTCAGCTTAGGTTTCGCGGCAGCCTAGGTTCGCCTCTGTGAAAGTGTTTCAGTGTGAACTGAACCAGACAACCTGCTGGTGAAGAAAAGACTTTACTGTCAATTTTTGGAAATCCATGCCTTCCCATCCCAAAACATTAATAAGGTTTTTTGTCCACCTGTAGCAAAAGCAGATGTATTTTTAGTGCAACACTATAAGGATGGATTATTCTACTTTATTTTCTCCCAAGCAGTGCTTTGAATATTCCTAGAAATAGAAATCTAATACGTTACCGAGATTCTTTAATTATATTAAATGGTAAATGCTTCATTTCAGTGTTACTTCTGAATTTGCTCAGCATTTTGAGTTTTTGGTTTCAATAGGCTGTGCAGAAGTCTGGGTTTTAGTGTACTTGATCTAATGTATATGCTTTGAATTCAGATAGTTAAAGAGGAAGAGCGAGAGAAAAAGTTCTCTAGAAGATTAAATCACAGCCCTCCTCAATCAAGTTCTCGCTACAGAGATACCAGGTAATAAATTTTGCTTAATCTCTTGTATGGTATTAGTAGTCAGACGGATTTAGATTTTTATGATGTTACTAAATTAAGTGTTTTGTTTCTCTGTTGTCACCTAATAAGCCCAAAAAGAAGACTTTTATTGCTCTTATGCATATATAGTTAAATGGCGAGTATATAAGTGACAGTGTAACCTGTCTCTGGAGTTGTTCATAGCTGTCACGTTTGAGTTTTATAATTCATTTTGGTGTCAGATTTGTGGTTTATGTTACAGTACTTACTCTGCTCCATACTGAGCTTCAATTTTAATTTAGAAGCCTTCCCTTCAATAACTCTTGGTGTTTTCAGCTTGGGGAAGATGCAGTATTGGGCAGAAACAGAAATTTATGTGTTTTAAAATCTCATGGATAGTAAAATGAATAAACCAAATTAATTTTAAAATTCTTCTGAGAAGAAAGGAACAACCATAGTTAGATACAACTAGTAGCTTTTCTCTAATTTTGTATTGCTGTTTCTTGAAGCTTTTAATGGTAGTTAAGATTTAAAATTGCAGCTTCATAATTCTCATTACTAATTTCGTGTTTAGAAGCCGTGATGAAAGGAAAAAAGATGAACGTTCTCGGAAGAGAGATTATGACAGAAATCCTCCCAGAAGAGATTCCTATAGGGATCGATATAACAGACGAAGAGGGAGGAGTCGGAGCTACAGCAGGAGTAGAAGTAGAAGTTGGAGCAAAGAGAGATTGCGAGACCGTGATCGAGACCGGAGCAGAAGCCGGAGCAGAACACGAAGCAGAGGTACCAACAGTTGGTCTCTAAAATACGGTGAATGTTTCCTACAAAATTTAGACACTAAGCTTAAAAACTATGTTTAAGATGTATTAGAATTTCCTCTGTTTTTCTTGTTCCTTTATTCAAATTAAGTTGAGGAAATGAGGCTTATGAGGTTGTGTTCTCTGAGCTTATTTTCCTGTCTTTTCCTCCATTTTTCTGTAATACCTTTGTATTGAGATGACTATGCTGGCCATTTTTAAGCATTGTTGTAAGAGAGGCAGAAAAATCCAATGTAATTCCATTTCATTAAATTTTGGGGAGCTTGGTATCTGGTTTGGGGAAATACAGGAATTAATAGTCATCTACAGATGTAGAACTGGCAGAAATTACCCCCTCTGCAGCAAATGACTTGTCAAGCGGAACAGTAAAGCTCAGTTCTTTTGGTCTTGTCCCCTCCTTGGTATCGTAGGGAGGGGCTGAAATCAGTACAGTAAATATTTGCATTTGTGCATATATCTGTAGGACTTTAGGCTTCAGTACAGTAGTTTTTAGAATTAAACTTACTTGAAAACAGAACCATTTTTTCAGCTGAAGAGGATGCTTTCCCCCCTCAATAGTTTTTAATGATAAATTGGAAAAGAGCATTGAGAGTCATTTTGTGTCTTTGTCCTGTCTTAGACATAACTGTTCTGTCTTAATCAGGACACTTACTGTTTATTTGGTGGTAATATTTGAAAATTAAGAAAATAGTTTTTATGTATTCAGAATAAAAGGTTGTTTTCCATGCTGTATCTACCCAGGAGTGTTCCACACCTGTCAAACACTATTATTTCTCCTGTTGTGACAAAGCTTTTCGTGCAATAAATATATGCATTTGAGTGCAACATAAAATGAAGATAAACAAAATTAAGATATAACATTAACAGTGTCTTGAAACATTAAAGATTTGTAACTTTTATAGTGTTTTCAAGTGATGTTTAGTTACCTTTTCCTGGTCATTGCTTCCCTTTATTCAGAAAAACTTTTCGTCTGAAGTTCTTAGAATATGTGCATCACTAAAAAAGATGAACTCTGCCTGAAGTAAAATAGGGTACCTGCTCTACTGTGGGTATAGCTGTTATTAAAATACCCCAGTATCTGACTAGGTACTTCTCAGATTATTATTTTTCTGATGAAACCTTTGGAATGTAGAATCATGGAATAGTTGAGGTTAGAGGAGACATCTAACACCCTTTCTCAAAGCAAATGAACTGGAGCAGGTTGCTTAGGACCAGTTGGGTTATAAATAACTCCAAGAATGGAGATTCCAAAGGCACTTTGGGCAACCTGTAAAACATTTCAGTTATCATATATTTTGAGTTGATGTGGAGTAAAGATACTTACACAAGTTAGTGTCTGCTTCTGCTGAAAATGTGCAGAAGGAATCGTCCATTATAATTTTTATTTTTTTGTTACAGAGAGAGATTTGGGAAAGCCAAAATATGACATGGATAGAACAGATCCATTAGAGAACAATTATACTCCAGTTTCTTCTGTCACAAATATTTCATCTGGCCACTACCCTGTCCCTACACTGAGCAGTACTATTACTGTTATTGCTCCTGCTCATCATGGAAACAACACTACTGAAAGCTGGTCAGAGTTCCATGAAGAGCAGCTGGACCACAACTCCTACGGAAGACCTCCGCTGCCAAAGAAACGTTGTAGAGATTATGACGGTATGTCTGTAGTTTGTTAATTGTTTCCTGCAGCTATGGTTGGCCCCTTTCTGAAAAGAATTGAAGTAATTTGCCTTTCTTTTCCTGATCTTCTCTATTGGGGTGTTTTTTTTCTATTACACAATTCTTGAATGCAAATTTTATCCCACTCCTTATTAAATTTAGACAGCTTGCTCTGTTAGTGTTTAAATATTTTTTTTAGTTGCTAGAATTATTTTATAGAGATGAAAAATACTATATTTATATTGAAAAGTTATTTAAAAAAATCCGGTTTTACACAGGTTTTCTGTCTTATGTTGTGTTCCAGTCAAATACTGTATTTGATAGTTTTGACCTTACTGATCCCATCATTTTTTATTCCATCTTATCTGAGAGACAATTTTCAGCTAGAAAGTTCTAGAGCTGAAACTTCCTAGGCTCATGTTAGCCCACTATATTTTCCTGTGTAGGTGGCTTGGGATTTTTTTTTTTTTTTGCTTATCTGTGTCTTACTCTTTCGTTTTGAATGTCTTGTGCCAGAATCCACACAAGAGGCTGCTGCAGCTGGCAGTGTCTTAGCTAAATTCAGCCAGTCAGCCTGTTACCTTAGGAGAGTTTAAATTTCCCTGTAAAATTTTTCCTGAGGGTTTTTTTGTTCTTATTGTATACCACAGTGAAAAGTTTAAGATCTGAGCCAGTTTACATTCAGAACTCTGATCAGAATTTTTTTTTAAGTAAAGAAAATGGGAGGCTGAAGTCTCAAGTGTTGGTAGAGTTGTTCTTGTGAAGAGTAGCTTTTGCCAGTGTACAGTACAGCAATACTGTGGAACAAGTCAAGTTGTAAAAGCATAGTTTTGTTTTGGAGTTTTCTCTCTTCAGTAGCTAACTGGTTCCATCATACTGCTCTTCCTACCTGTACTTTCACATTTTGAACTTGACCCTTTGCAGAACTTCTATTTCTGTTTAACATTTCAATTTATATGTTCTGTAACTCTTCCTGAAAATAGGGTAATGCATCTTGCTTTTCCAGATGATATTTTGAGGAAGTGGACACTCAGCTTCTTTCTTATTTTACCAGAAGGTGTTTCGATCTTTTCCCCTGTGTAGCATTGACTTACATTGTGGTGTTGGTTTGTTTTTGGGGAGGTTGTTACTAAGCAGGTAATCTAGTTTGGGCTAGAAGGACCCTTTAAAGGTCATCTAGTCTAGCACTCCTGCAATGCGCCTGGTCATCTTCAGCTAGATCTTGTTGCTCAGAGCCCTGTCCAACCCGACCTTGAGTGTTTCCAGGTATGGGACATTTACCATTTCTCTGGGCAAGCTATTCCAGTGTTTCTCTACCCTCATCATCATAATTTTTTTATTCTGTCGAGTCTGAATCTAGCCTCCTTTAATTTAAAACCACTACCCTTGTCCTGTAGTGACAGGCCCTACTAAAAAATTTCTTCTAGTCCCCTTTTAAGTACTGAAAGGCTGCAATGAGGTCTCTCCTGAGGCTGTTTCTTTTCCAGGCTGAACAGCCCCAACTCTTTCAGCCTTGCTTTGTAGGGAGAGGTGCTTCAGCCCCTCTGATCAGTTGCCCTTCTCTGGACTCGCTTGAATGTTTTACTTGTGTGTAAAAGAAAGGAAGTCAATGTATATTAATTTTAGTCATATATGTGTATTTACATATGTATGCATATATACACAAAATACATACATATGTAAATAACAATTTTTTTCTCTTACATAATCGCATTGAACTATAGCAAAATATTCTAATTCTAATTGCAAAAGAGAAAAAAATTAATTTTGTCATGTTGGAATTTTGTAACATTAACTTTACAGAGGTTTCTCAATCCTAGTATCTGCACTTACTACTTAGAAACAATGTAATTTTGTTAATGTGATGACATTTAGATTTCATTCTTTGCTTTCACCAATTGTTACAATTCAGTGCAGAATTAATTCTTCAAGAAAAATTGAACTGCTGTATTTATTCTGCTAGAATGTTGCTGCAATCTCCCCGAGTGCTGACTCTTAAGAATAAAGTTAAATGGTCCTTTTCATTTTCTAATCTAAGTTGCTGCTGGTATGTGAAGCTCTTAATTTACAAACTGCCACATTTTACATGGTATGTCTTGTTATTAACTCTGAATCAGGCTACAGCTGTTGAATACTAACAGCAATTATTCTTTTTGATGTTTCAGAAAAGGGTTTCTGTATGAGAGGAGACATGTGCCCTTTTGATCATGGAAGCGATCCAGTAGTGGTAGAAGATGTGAATCTTCCTGGCATTCTGCCTTTTCCAGCACAACCCCCTGTTGTCGAAGGACCACCTCCTCCTGGACTTCCTCCCCCTCCACCAATTCTGAGTCCTCCTCCTGTTAACCTTAGACCTCCAGTACCACCACCAGGCCCCTTACCACCCAGCCTTCCACCTGTAACAGGTAATTTAAAAAGATTAAACCTCATTTTTTAGTAGAAAAGCCTGGATGTTACTTGGGTTGTATACAGTGCAAAATGCTGTTTTCAAGAATGCAAACTGTACTTGAGAAAGTTGTACTATGCTCTACTATGGTGTAGCTTACCTCGAAATTATTCTTTTCAATGATAGTTGTTGCAGAGTTCGTTGTCGTAAAATTTGCATGCTAAATATGAATCTTGAATATGGATTGATATTTGAATTGTATTTCAGCAAAAGCATAGGATGGCAGAACTCAATTCCTTGAGTGTTATAGAAGTTGTCTGAAATTGACTGCTGCTACAGAAGAAGGGAAAATCCTGGAAATTACAGATATTGTTTCATTTGTACTAATAAATACAAAGATAATTCATGACCACATCAAATTTACACCTGAAAGTGTCATTTGGGATTGATTTTGAAACCAAACTTGTAAAGTAACTAAGAAAAATTCTCCCACTCATTTACTCTTTCATTGGAAAGTACTTTAGCTGAAGCACTAAAAATTATGTGAAGACTTACGTGCCTGGCTCTCATTTATAAAGTAGCAGTTTAGTATTCAGTTCCCTTGGGTGGTTTAAAAGCTGCTGTGTTACTTTTATGTGATTATTCCTTTCTCTCTTTTTTTATTAACTTAGATGTCCCACTTGGTAAAATTATTCAGGAATAATTGATATTTGATATTGCTTGGAGGTTTCTTAAACTCTTTTTATTTCCTGCTGATAGTATATTTAAGTAAGATCTGAATGTATTTATTTCACTTAGTATAAAGTGTAACTTTTTTTGGGTGATCAATTTCACCTTGCATGCAATTTTCAGATCTGCTTGGCAAGTCCAAATATGTGACTGTACATCTTTTTCCAAAACCTGATTTTGCCAATGATTAAACTGAAGGTTAGGCTTGACTGCTTAGCTTTGAAAGTGTCATATTCCCTGTTGTAAAAAAAGAAACAACTGAAAAAATAAAAACACCTCAATTTTAAGAAGAGTTCCACCAGAGTTGAAGGTTTCCTTTTTGGGTGCTTGGAAAAATAATTTCAGTCAAGTTAGTTATTGACTATTTTTGATGTATTAAAAATATTGATTTTATATTAAAAATAAGAATTGTTTCTTTGATGAGTTTTATAGAGCTTTAAAATTTCTCTATTGGTAAAGATAAATACTGGGTTAGCAATTCAGTTTTGCTTGTAGAAAGAAGGTGTTTGGAGAAATGTTAAACAATTCCAATGCTTTTCTCTGTAATCCAAGTTCTGAGTCATTTGCTGGTGGGAGTGGTTTCATGTGAATTTATGGTACAGCATCATGTCTGCACTTGTGCCCTTTTTTCTTAAATAGCCTTAAAAACATTTCGGTTGAGTGTAGTGACAGTGTAGTGAATAATAAATGAATGCAGTGTTTTCCTTTTTTTTTACAGGACCACCCCCTCCACTTCCACCCTTACAGCCTGCTGGCATGGATGCCCCCCCAAACTCAGCAACTAGCTCAGTTCCTACTGTTGTTACAACGGGTATTCATCACCAGCCGCCTCCTGCTCCACCCTCTCTTTTCACAGCAGGTGTAGTACTGAGGCTTTGCCCACAAGGTTTGCTAAATAGAATAACATTGATTCATATTATACTGTACTTTATAGAGATTATAATTTCATAGTTTGGGAGAATAAGTTTGCATTGTTTAAACTGTGACAGTAACTTAACATTCTTTTTTTCAGACTTAGTTTGGGATGAAAGTAAAATTTACATATAAAATGTGAATCTTGACTGTAGAGTAGTATTTTCATTGTGTTTAAGCAGAAAACTTGGCACGACAGTTTTTTGTGATAGTAGTTATACAGCTCTTTTATTGTAACTGTATCTTGTAATTAAATGAAATATTATATTTGAAACCTTAGGGGTTTTAACTGCAATTTATTTTAATTAGACAATTTCTTTGTTACCAGAAACGTATGACACAGATGGCTATAATCCAGAAGCTCCAAGTATAACAAATACTTCAAGACCTATGTATAGACATAGAGTACATGCCCAAAGACCAAATTTAATAGGACTCACGTCAGGTGATATGGATCTGCCCCCCAGAGGTATGCTCTCAAAGCTATACATAGTTAGTTTAGCTGGTTTTCTTACATTAATGCAAATTGAGGGAGTTTTCAGAGAATGTAATACTGGAAAACATTGCATTTTTAAAAAAATCTTCTGGAATTGAGATGTTTAATTGAATAGGGAATTTATAATTGCTTTGTGTGTGCATTTTTACAGGTAAAATTAAATCTCTGCTAGCGTACTGCATAGTTTACACTTAGCTGTAATAACTGGTCACTTTGTGTATGTTTTGTACAGAAAAATGTTAAAGTTTCTGTAACAGAACTTTAGGATGATTTTTGTTGTAGAGAAGGAGTCTTTTTTTATGTGGTAGCAGACAGTCTTATGCATGAGTAATCTTAACCTCACAGTTCTGTGGCTCTGTGAAGAAGAAGCAGTATGCAGAATGGGAAAAGAAAAGGGATAAAACCATTTTGAATGTGGTTTTTATTTGCATTTGTATGTATTTCTGTTTAATCTTACTATGTTTCTGTTGGTATATTTTCAGTGAGGAGTCCCCCAGTGTGATTCCTGTTCTTCAGCAAAAGTGACTCCTTTCCCACTCCATCCATAAATCTTGCTCCTAGGTCTTACGCCTCGGAGTACTGTGCATTTCTTATCATGACTGTTTTTGTGTGTGCCATCTAATAGGAGAATGGAGGTGTTAGCAGATGTGGTGTGAGCCTCAGAGTATTGCATGGGACATTGTGAATCATTGTGAATCAGAGTGCAGTCATCTTGAGGCAGATGCCTTCTGTCACACCTCTTTTGTTTTCCTTATGTGTGATGTTACTGTGACAAAATGAATGCTATTAGCTATTTGGATCTGTTACAGCATCTGTTGGTAGTTTAGAAGAAAAGTCTGTGACCAAGATTTGATTCAGTTAGAACAAGGATCGTAGTAATTTCAAAATGAGCAGTTGTGCTTTTCAGTGCAGATTCAGTGTGAGCAGAATACTTCTTTGCAATCAAATACACAGAAAATACAAAAAAAAAAAAGTAAAATCTTCTCATCTATTTACAGAAAAACCTCCTAATAAAAGTAGTATGAGAATAGTGGTAGATGCTGAATCCAGGAAAAGAACAATTGGTGCAGGGGATGGTGGAATTCCTACAAAGAAGACTTGGTTTGACAAGTGAGTGATCGTTAACACAAGGTTGGCTTAATAGTTGGAATTTTATGAACCTCTTTACTGTAATCTGAAACATGTGTACCTCTATAAATTGCAAGCAAGTTAAACTGTGAGTATGCTGATGATACTAAAATAAACCACACTATAGTGTGATCTGTATCTTTGACTGTCTTCTCTCAAAGGCAGTATATGGATAGATGAAGTTGCTTTGGATAATACTAAGATCTGTCCTTGAAAGCTGTAATGATCTAAGAAACAGGAAAACTGCAGTGTGATGTTGTTAGAGATGACTGATTTTAGTTGTGAAATGTGAATTTTGTCCTTGCTACTTCAGTTTGAATTGGTACGTATGTTACTGAGGAAAAACACAAGGTGCAGTGCTTGGTGACCAGATGTCACCTGGCGTGGCAAAAGTTTGGAATAATTTTTAAGAGATTGTTGGGACTGAGGAGAGCCTTGAAGTAATAGTTATTTGAAACAGTAGTGAGGAGATTTCATGGAATAGCTAAGAAATAGCTTTTGGAGAGAAGCATTGTGGAAGTCAGGAATTACTGACGTGAGCAAATAAATGTGAATTATATCTCAGATTTATGTGCTGAGGTATGCTGAGAATATCAGTGGAGAAGACAGCAGGTGTATGGCCTATGTGCTGCACTCTTCTACACTTTTCTAAAATTGCATGTTTTTTAAGTCTGCAGATCTTTGTGGTTCATACACACGTGCTCCTGTGTTAGCGTGTACAATTTATCATGTGTTTGCTAGCTTGCTATGGATTTCTGGCTTGATTTTTATTTGTTGCAGGCAAAATTTTAACAGAACAAATAGTCCAGGGTTCCAGAAGAAGGTACAGTTTGGAAATGAAAATACAAAGCTTGAATTGAGAAAAGTTCCCCCAGAACTTAACAATATCAGCAAACTTAATGAGCACTTCAGTAAGTTTGGAAACTTAGTCAACCTGCAGGTAAGAGTCAACAAAGAGAAAGCAGTATGTTTTGACTTAAGGATAGCGGTAGTTGGTAAAAGGAGAACGCCAGTTGTTTTTTTCCTGGCTCCCTGAAACTCTTCATTATTTTCCTAACTCATTTCTTAAAGATGATCTTATTGTTTTTAATTGAATTGCCATTGAAGAAGCAGAATCAGTTTCAACAAATGTGTTTCTTACAGATAAGACTTTTAAGATACATTGTTTAAAACGTTGAAAATTGATTGCATTGTTTTTTCTTCACCCGTTTTCCCAAGTTTGGCTCTGATATCATAAACCCTTTGTAAATACGGAAAACCTGTATTTCTCATCCAGAAAGCAGTCCCTGTGATATAATTGCTTTCTAGTCCCACAGTAGTGGTGGTTTTTCCTATATATTTACTTTGTGGTTTGTTGGAGTCACCCACAGAAATAAGCAAACAATTAAAGAAAGATAGGAAAGAGATGAAAGAACTAGGGCCTACCTTAGGCTGATGTTAGGTATTGCTGGCTGCATGTGTAATGTCAATATTTCATACCCAGTCTCTAAGCCGCTTAGTCTAATCTTCCACCGTGCTTCATTATCAACAAGTTTCAGATGGTAGCTTGTGTTTTTCTGTATGCTTTCCTGTTTGCAGTAAGAGCTGGAATGAAGAGGGTTTGTGCGTACTGATACAGTACAGAGTAAACCTTCTGCACCTGTCCAAACACTGAGGGATTTTAAATCTCTCTTAATTGCTATTAAATATTTCTTAAGCCTTTCTGAAGTTTACCTAAATATATGGGTGTATCAGCAGGCAGTGTTATTCAGTAAGGCAAGTAAAATAGTGCGTTGGATGTGTATAGAGAGACAAGATATGCACATAGAGATTGCAAGCTCTGCTCTTCTTGCAAAGGGTATAATCTTGGTGTTTGAAGCTAGAATAGTGTGCTAATAGGCAAAAACCAAATAGGAAAACCAAAATGAACTTTACTGTCTAGCTCTGACAGTAGGACATTTTTACTAACGGATCCCTATATTTTTTGTAGCAATTTTCTTTACTTCAGAGGTCCTTCCTTTTGTCTTTCAAACAACTGCTTATATTTTCAATTAGAAATACTGGTTGACTGTTTGGGTATTTTGCTTTACTTTGTTTGTTTGTGTTTTTTAACTGTGTTTAAATTTCTTAACATCATGTCAAGGTGGCTTTTGACACCAGACTTTTCAAACGGAGTCATGAATGGGAAGTATTTATCTAATGACCCATATTGGGCTTAAATTGTAAGCTTTTAAGCCTAGAAACTAATGGTTTTATGATAACCTAGATACAAATGAAAATCCTACATGTGGTAAGTTTTGTTCTTCTGTTTTAAATCTTAGGTTGCATATCAAGGTGATCCAGAAGGTGCCCTTATTCAGTTTGCCACACATGAGGAAGCAAAGAAAGCTATATCAAGTACAGAAGCAGTATTAAATAATCGTTTTATAAAAGTTTATTGGCATCGAGAAGGCAGTGCACCGCAAATCCAAACTACCACACAGAAGGTGGAGGATCTAAGTCTGTTCTATCTAGAATATTATGTAAAAGAGAATATTTTAAAAAATGTTTGTATCAAGTAAACCAAGTCCTTTGAAATAATGACTACTTCATCTAATTCAGTTCCAAATGTTACTCTTTAACTGTATATTCTTTGACCTCAAATGCAGGATTCAGGAGTTGATTAGTAAGATAAGACCAAAGGCATTTAAAGAAAGCACTTTGGTGACTTGGAGAATTTCACTCTGTTGTCATCTCATGTGAGGCAAGATTTGATTCAACTCTCTGCCGAATAACATCTATTTTGTTGTAATCAGTATAGACTTTTTTATTTCTTCTGGTGAGTGCAAGAAAGTTACATTTCTTCTCTTAGAAGATGATCTCCTTTTTCTTCCAAAAGGTGCTGGTTTTTACTCTTTTTCATAAAGAGACTAATTTTGTGGGAGTGAACCAGGGATATTTTTAAGTAGGGAGGGAGTTGCTGATCTCCCTGGTATTCAGTGACAGAATGTGTGGGAATGGATCGAAGATGTATCAGAACAGGTCCAGACTGGACATAAGGAAGCACTTCTTTACTGAGAGAGTGGTCAGACGGGAACAGGCTTCCTAGAGGTGGCTGATAGCCCCAAGCCTGCCAGAGGTTTAAGAGGTATTTGGACAGTGCCAGATAGCAACATGCTTGAACTTTTGGTCAGCAGTGAAGTGACCAGACAGTTGGACTGGATGATCATTGGAGGTTCCTTCCAACTGAAATACTCTATTCTACATTTTTTGGTTGAATCACAGTGGAACACTTACTGGTAGTTGTCATGTTTGTAGTGGCATTGGCAACACTTTAAAAAATAAAACAGCAATTACTGTTGTGAAGTGTAGATTTGTAACCTGTAGCAAGCCAAATCAGATTTGTGAGCAGGCACAGTTGCTCTACCCAAACAGAAAAGGAACCTCAGGTTCTCCCAGGCTGTGTAGGTTGTTGCATAGAGAGTCTTGTCAGCATCAGGTGTAGCAAGTCTTTGGAAATACTTGTGCATCCTGCTTTATTGGGTTTGCTGTCAGTGTGAACAGCACATTCTACATTTTTAAAATATGAGGTAGGCTCTGTAGAAGAAACGTTCACTTATTTATGTGTGCTGATATAATGTATGAATGAGTTGGTAGAGGATTCTTTCAGTTGCTGCTCTAAGTTGAGAATTCCCTCTTTCTCTTGATGGTGTATGTTATCATTCAGAATCAGTGATCCAGTTTTCCATAGCAATCCTGCTATACAGCATTTTAACAGTTTCCTTTCTCTCCTTTTGTAATAAATGCCCTGATTTTTACCTTAAAAAATGCAGTTTTAATGACACCTATCTCACTGTCTTCTTAGTCATCATCCTTTAGATGTTATAAATATCCTTGATGCTTGGTCAAAAAAGCTCTTTGCTACTCAAAATGGTATTTATTTTCTAAGCTTGATTTCCATCTCCTCAGCCAGAAGAGGGCAGTGGAGTATGTCATTTGCATTCCTACAGGTATTCCCTCTTACTCGAAGGATAGCTTAGACTATGCTGTCATCTTTTTTGCTGATTATGCTATCCAGCTTGGAGTATTAACTGTGTATTTCCAAACAAATATCCAATTTATGTATTTGTTATTTGAAATACTGCCATCACTTTTAGTGGTGTTACTAGCTTCCCAGCACACCACCTTTAGCAAGTTAACCTTGATGGTTTGAAAATTAATTTCTCATTAGTACCAGGGAAGAGTATTAAGTGTTCCTGCCTCACAAAGAACAGCCGTTCAGCGTATGTCAGCAGACTACAGTTTGAAGTCTATTATCAGCAATAGAAGGCACACAGTGACAAGAAAAACTTGTAATAGGAAATTGAAGTTCCAAGTGCAATGCTTTTACTCCAGAATTATTTTAACATTTATCAAATTGTTGAATCAATAAACAGCTATTTTTAGTTCATAAGCCTTTCAGAAGCATGAATATATATTTCCCTTTTCATTGAAATTAATATCTGGTGTCATATCTACAGTACGGAAACTCTTCTTAAAATTCTTCACATACTATAAGTATTTGAATTTTTGTCAAGATTTCTGTTGTGTTAATGAATTACAGGTTAATTAATCTCACCTGTATTTATAATGATTTCAACCAGATTTTGTCTGTCAGGTACCAAAGACAGGCTTTTGAATTTTCTTCAGTGTAAAGTCAGTTGGCTTTCAGGTTGTCCCTTCAGTAGTATATGGTCCAGCGCAATTGCTTGAGCACTGCCGTTTCATCAGCAGGAGTACTTTGGAAAATATTTACTGTAGAATTTCTGAAATGAGTGGAAGTACTTAGGTAAAGATGATGGGAGTCAACCATAATAAATCATCAAATAAAAGGCTTCTGCCAAGAAGGTGAACTAATATGCTCTCCTCATCTGAAGTAGATAAAACGTGAAGCTCTGGGCTTAAAAGGCAGCACAAAGAGATTTAGGTATTAAAAAAACATTTTCTAATGCCAAAGGATACCGAAATGCTTCTGCCTAAAGAGGTGACAGGACCTCTTTCATCGGAAATCTGTAAGAACTAGATAAATAGATACTGTCAGTAGTGGCATAACTGACTTTGCCTTACAGTGGAGAAATGGATTAGGTGACCTCCTGAGGGTCATAAATATGACAGTAAGCTTGCTTGGAAGCATATTTTTTCAGTCTTAAGTGTTTAATGTTTTTGCCAAAGAAAAAAAAAAAGGAAAAGTGTTACTGTCAGGGTATATCCATGGAAGGTTCAAAGATTAGCTGCTTTATTTTCTTTTTCCTGAGTCCCGTGACTGCATGTTTCTATATCTTTTTTTTTCTATTTTGTCCAAGTTAAACACATAGGAAATGAAAAGTGATACATCGCTGTAAAAAGTGGGAGTCTTTGTAATACAAGTTTGTATTCTGCGTTTTCATAACTAAATGGTTGATGATAAAAGAGTTGTAAGAGGAATCAGAAGACTGCTTCTTACTTTTTATTCAGTTCTAACAGGTAGAATCTAAGTTAGTCTGAGTAGATGTGAATAATAGAAATAAAGCAGAGTTGTTTCATCACCTTTGTGAGCTGCAAGTGCAAAATAGATATTATGGATGTTTGTACTACACAAATATTCAGTGTAACATAATAAATCTCATGAAGTTTTTATTTTTCCTATGAGGTGAAAAAACCATTGAATGATAAAAAGGAAGACGTGTAAATGTAAATGCCATTGCAGTAATTTCATTGTGTACTTATTGAATGATAAATGTAGCAGCCTCTTGTTATTAATATGATGATGTGTTTTCTTGGGGATGGGGGTGGTGTTACAGGTAATACAACCCTTAGTTCAGCAACCTAGTTTACCAGTAGTGAAGCAATCAGTGAAGGAGCGACTAGGTCCAGTACCTGCAAGTAATATTGAACCTGCAGAAGCACAAAGTGCCAATACAGAAGTCACTCAGGTATGTATTATAGTAAGAAATTTAGTTGCGTGTTTTTCTTTCTGTAAGAGGTTCCATAGTGTATTAATATATCAGTTACAATTACTCATGTAGTGTAAGTACACATTTACTACTTCTAAGTGCATCTAATTGTATTATGAATGGTGTTTTCATATTAAAGTTTTCCTCAGTGCATGATACTTGGCTTTTTTACGTGAGCACAGTACTTAATTTTTAAGTATCCTGGCTTTTTACTTCGTTGAAAAACTGAAAGGCTCTGAATGTATTTCAGTATTGTTGTGTTTAATGGCTGGTTTCAGATTTCAAAATCAAGTGGGTTTCTATCCAGAGAACTAAAAGCTATCTTTTTTTTATACGTATTTTATCTGTTAAACAGCTAAAACCATTAGAGACATTCTAGATGGTCAGCATCTAGAAATGTTTTCAGAATTTGTGCGTCAACCCTGATACAAAGAAGAATGTAGGTGCAATACCAGTGTGAATAATGACAGACTCTGATATGTTACTCCCATTAGAAAAAGCCTTTAATTTTTTATTATGTTAGAAATATTTCATTATTAGCATTGTGCCACTGCTGTAGTTTACTTCTGAAAAGTAAGATCACCACATTTCAGAACACATTTGTAGTTTAAATTCAAACAACAGCTTTCTGCAGTTGATGCCTGCAAATAGCAGGTTATAAAACACAAAAACTGTAGCGTATTTAAAAGAGCCCATGCAGATAGTCCTCTTCTAGCTTACGTCTTTGACTTCTTGCAAACAATATGTAGTATAATCTTTGATTCCAAATTTGGCTTTATCTTTGTCTTATCCAGTCTGTAGACTTATGTTAACTGCAAAATCAAATACCTAAAATAAATTTTATCAACTACTTGAGTATTTTTCTTGTATTGTTGCTTAAAAGTCCGTGGTTTTATTAGTTAAATGTTTTTTTCAAAATTGCTAATATTTGTAGTTACATGGGAAACAGTAAAATATTCATAAAGTACATTTGAACTATAATTTTATTTTGTTTTCTTAGAATGTGACTAAATTATCTGTGAAGGATAGACTGGGTTTTGTGTCAAAGCCAGTTACTCCAACAACTGAAAAGGTAAGAGAATGTCTCATATTCTCTTCTCTCATATTTAATTTCAGTAGAATTACTTTTTTTATTGTGTCAGTATTAAGTTTGTTTCATAACTATGAATAAAGTCATTTGTTAAAGATTAGTTTTAGGAAGCATAAAAAATTAATCAGAGGACAAAGAGAGGTAAAGTGGGAAAGGCGTGTCTGAATTGTGGTGATGAGTTATTTGTTTTGCCCAGTGGTTCCAGTTTTCAAAGTACAAAGTTGTGGACATGTTTACTTTAGTAGCAAAGTTTGTAATGCATGTTTCCAAATATGTTTAGCACTTTAGGGGACAGGCTTCCACAATGTTTATAACATTCATTTGGGAAGACTTGTAGTACAAAGACAGCAAGTTTTACTCCGTAACAGGATTCCTTCTTCTGTCTAGGTACATATCTTTTCTATTGGGAGTTGGCTTGACCTGAAATAAATAAAGCATCCACTGCCTTTCCCTCTACACACATCCCCCACCCCTTTTCAGAATAGTAGTTGATAGATTAAGTGTAATCTAACAAGTAAAATTCACTCCAGAGATACTATATTGTACTTAGCTACTAAGGTAACAAGACGAGTTGTAATATTAGAGGACATCTCTTTGATTCATTTCAAGCTGAGCAGTCTGCCTAAATGCAGTGATCTAGGCTTCTTGCCTGTATTTTGTTGTTGGTTTGATTAGTTCCATTCTTGTTGCCCAAAATTAGCTGCAGATAAATATCTTGCTGTGTATTCCTGAACTACATTTTACATACATACTATATGCTAACTTTAGAAATAGGAAGTCTGCTTCACTTTGCAGTTTGAGTGGAAATACTTCTTTTTTTTTCCTCATTCTGTAAGAGTTGAGTTATCCTGAAACACTTTTCTACAAAGAGTAAATTCACGCTAGAATGGTTTTCTGCTTTGTTGTCTTGTAGTATTTTGTTGTCTTATAATATTTTGATGAGCTCATGGATTTTGATGAGCTGCTGAGCTGTTATTGGATTGGTTGTAAAACAACAGTTTCCTTTGACATTTTTAGTAGGGTTCTGAAGCTTGAATTGACCTGGGTTTACCTACCGCTGTCCCTTTACAGGGAAATAACTTGGTTAGTTTGCAGTGATTACATTCTACAACCATTAGAAATTAAATTATTTACAACTGTCAGAAAACATAGATGTCATGTCCTAGATCGTTTTTTGTTTCTGATGGAGCGCAGGGTTTAACAAGAACTTTCTAATGAGAAATGAGGTCGCTGTGCTTCCCTAAGAACAGGAGGAAAAGGAGATAATGTGATACCTTTTAGGATCTGTATTGGGGCTTACAATTCGTGAACTTGTGAAGAGATTCACACTATTCTTTCTCTTGAATAGCGTTAAGAGATTTAGAAGACATTAGTGTTGCTTTTTACTTATCTGTGTTAGTTGATGCAAGTACATCTGCTATGGCATCTCTCCTTGTATAGATGACGCAGTGTGGTTCACTCTGCCATGAAGACAGTTCAGGGCAAAAGGAGAGGATCAATATTTTTGTCTTTTCTTCGCCTTTGTTTGTTTGTGATGTAGCCTGTCCTAAAGCTACTTCATAATGGAAACTATATGATTGGGACATGCACACTTTAATGTGCTTTAGTAAGTTTAGAAAAAATCCTTCATCTTTGTGATGGCCTTCTTAGAGCATTTTATACCACCTTATATAATACCCCTTAACATGCATTGATTTTTGGGGGGGGGGCTTTTGTTTTCCTTGCGATGCCTACTCTAGAAAACACTTGAATGTAGGAAGAAATAGTATAAATAGGACACTGAAGTGAAAAGGGTTTATATGAAGCATTTCTGTTGTAAATTCTTCTGATCTCTTGGTCTTCTCTGTCTTTCTGTTTCTTGACTGTCTCTTTTTTTTTTTCCTTCTGTTGGTGGGCATTGTATCTATTTGATCGAGTGCATGGTGACCAGTAGAATCTGCATGCATCTTTTAATTTTCCACATATATAGAAGATATTTTTAAACTCATGGAAATGATACCAATTGCATAATTTCTGTGTTTTGCTACAAGGTGGACAAGATCATGCCTATATTATCTCTAGGACTTAGCCATGGATTTTTCAATACTAGTATGGCCAAAATGTTCTTTAAGGAACGTGCTAAGAAAACAAAATAGTCCAAATCTTCAGGTATTGTTGAAATGTACATAGTATACAGAGATTGTAAAGCAGGCAACTGTGTTCTCAGTAAGTCATGGAGAAATTTCATACCTCACTGCAAATGTAGGAAAAAGAACAGCGAGACATAGGAGTCTCTTCCTTTGCTGTGTGATGTTGAAGACTTCTGTGTACTTGAGTTACTTCTTGCTAATTGTGCAAGCTCTATTTTCCACAAACTGCATTTGAAAAGGAAGTGTTGGATCTACTTTGGACCTTACTCTCTAAAATTATGTTGAATTATTGCTTGGAAAATTCACGCAGCCACGAAATACTGTATTTTAGACTTCAAAACAAAAAAGAAAAACAACAGTTATTCTTGTGAAAATCTCCATCTTCTATTTGCTTTATTATGCTCAAATACGTAAATTTGTATGTATTTGAAGCTTGGAAGTACATATGAAATCTCAATGGAGAGGACTTACAATCTTACGTTTATAACTTACATGTCTGATGTTGTGCTGCCTTTTTAAAAATTGTTGAACTTCAGCAACTCCAAATTGTTACACCAAATTTTTATATTCCATATCATCAAAACAGACAAAAGAAAAGACGCTTACATATTTTTAAGCACTCATGTGGGTTTTTTAAAAGATTGAAATTCACTGGCAAAAAAATAAAATGATTTCCTCCTATAGGTTTTATCTACTTCTACTGGCTTGACAAAAACTGTGTACAACCCTGCTGCTTTGAAGGCAGCACAGAAATCTTTGCCTGTTGTTTCCACTTCCGTGCTAGACTCTAATGAAGCACAGAAGAAAAAACAGGTAAATTAAATATGCTTCTTTATAAAATGGACCTAGGTTGGGAACTTGTGACTTAGAGATAGAGCACTATGTATATTCATCTCAAGAACATAGATGAAACTAGTTGTAAGCTTACATTCACTATGGTTTTTTTTCCCCACAAAGGACAAGAAAATTCAGCATTGTTTTGTTATTTTTTGGTGTATGTTCAGGCAGCGTAAGCAGGTTTAAAACTGTAGGAATTCAAAATGTGAAACACTTTTTCCTGGAATCAGAGTCTCCATGTTGAGGTATGAATTGTCTGTTGCGAGTAAAAGGGAGTATAGTGTAGTCACTGTTCTTCTCTCTTAAGCCTTTTTGGAACTGGCCTCTCCTCTCAGGGTATTCTGTATTTGTGACCAAAATTGCTTCTTCACTTGAGA
Organism: Cephalopterus ornatus; assembly: GCA_013396775.1. Taxonomy (NCBI): domain Eukaryota; kingdom Metazoa; phylum Chordata; class Aves; order Passeriformes; family Cotingidae; genus Cephalopterus; species Cephalopterus ornatus. The sequence goes on along the minus strand of VZRE01005735.1, from coordinate 46,936 downwards.
GAACTGAGAATTGTACGACTTTGCATTTTGTTGTTTCCAAGCTATAGTTCTCCTACATCCATTTTTATTTTTACATAGTACTAGGCTTCGTCTTTTTTATTTGTGTTAGAGAGGAAATGCAACAAAAAAATATTTGGCCTTGAATAGGTTGCTTAGTTGTAGTTTAGCTCACTTAGAATTTTCAAAAGAGCCCAGCAAATCTGCTTTTTCAGGTTTATTATCATTTAGAAAAACTAAATATAGGATAATATTTATCTTTCTGTTTTTAAATCACAAATTGAGAGTTCAATACTAAGTTAGATACAAACATAAGTATTGAAAGCAATACACTTGTTTAACAAAGGTTTTGGTCTATTGGTAAATTTCTGTCATTCATGTCTAATATAATTTGAACCAGCAGTTTGTTAGCTGCCTGTCAGTTTTGGCATTGGTCCAGATTTAAGAGAAAATCAGTTCTATTTTTAGGATTTCATTTCATATTTGTCCCCTAACACATGTTTTTCAGAATTAGAGCCTCTACCTTTCAAGTAAAAATGCCAAATGCCTGTAAAATGCCAGAAAACTTGTAATAAAATTATTGACTTGTCATAACAGCTGTAGAGGTTTTTTGAGAGAAGACACTGAAGATGTGCTAAGTGATTGGCTCATTTTTCATGTGATCTTGTGCTCCTACCTGCCTTCAGAGATTTCTGTTACAATATACTAGTACTTGTGGAAAAACATGATTTTGTGGGACTCACTCTCTTCTTTTCCTTCTGTCTTCTTCGTTTTTCTTAGTATTCATCCCCTTGTCATATCTTCCGTTTCCCTTCAGAAAAATTATTTGCATGCTGTATTGCAAAAGTAATGTTTCATGCAGCAGAATTTGTCAGTATTTGGGTAGACATACAGAAACTTTTCTATTTCTTTTTCCATGGCTTTTTTGCGTTAACACTCTTTGTATAAGATATTCCACTTGCAGTGATTCCAGTTGATCATCTTCTGCTTCTCCACTTTCATTCCATTAAATATGTTGATATCAAAGCTCTTAATGGTTTTCTGCAAGTATCCTGCTGTCTAAGACTTCTTCATTCTGTATTTGAGAGCAAGAAGCAATTGCTTTCTCACAAGCAACATTAGGAGGTGCTGAGCACGGCAGTGGTAGCGTCTCCTCCTGCTTCTCATTCTAAGTGCAGTGTGTCACATACTGATGAGTTTCAGTTCATTGTGAGCTGCCCATTGCAATGCCAAGGTTCTATTGTTGGCAGATGGAGTATTTGTCACTTCCCAGTTAAAGCAGTCAGATGCAAAAGAGGTGGTTTTCTTTGGGTGACACTTCAGAAAAGTGTTTAGAAAACAGAATGTGTTTTCTTTTTGCTTGTAAGAGTTTTGGAGAATGTGTTTCAATTGATGGACTTGATTTACATTTGCTTTCAAGATAACTGTCCTTGCATATTTAAGCTCTTGCATGCTGTACGTCTTTAGGTAGGGTAATATGATGCCTTTCAGCTTTCATTGGAGTTGTGTAAGGTGTTTCTTTGTATGTAAGCAATAATTAAAGCTTCCCAACACAGATCTAACTGAGAAGGATAATTAGAACTTTCAGCAAGTTGGTGACATGTTGTTTTCCAAAAAATAATTGGAAATACTGCCTATTAGTTTCCTTGAGTTTCTGTTACTATTTATTTCCCTGTTATTCTAAGTTATTACTGTGTAGTTGCCAAGTATAATACATTATTCTTCTGGCATTATGTTTCAAAGTCTAGAAATGTTCTGTAATCTTTTTATACTTCTAGGAGGCGTTACGACTTCAACAAGAGATGAGAAAAAAGAAGCAAGAAATCTTAGAGAAGCACATTGAAACACAGAAGGTAAAGTGTTAGCATTAGAGACAGTCAGAAATTCAGTTGTAGAATCTCAGTTCGCTTCAAAATATTTCAGATTTTGTAAGCACGAGCTAAAAAAATGGCCTGTAAAGTAAGCATTCTCTTAGAATGGCATTATCACGTTATTTTAAGTTTAGAGTTTTAATCTAACTTGTCTTGTTAGTTCACTTTAAAAAAACCCTACAAGCTTCTGCAATTTAGGTGCAGGTTTAGTTGAAATTGCCTAATTTGGGTGCAACATGCATATGTTTGTTGGGAGAAAGGAAAGCCTGAGTTCTGTTTGACAAGAGCAGGAAAAGGTGATGTGTACGACTGCACTTAGGCCTAGGAAGAGGAAAAAGGCCAAAATGTCATTTAAGTTGAATAAAAATTTTGAAATAATTCAAGTTATGTTGAGCAAATATGTCCAGTTGAAATGGAACTATCAGATGTTCATTAGGAAACAAGTAAGAGATTCAAAGATTTTAATGTAACGTAAGCTGTTAAAAGCCCTATATGTTGAGTTTGTAGGTCACAGCAAAAGAAATGCAATATTCAGTTTTCCTGTTAGTTGTAATAAGTACTGGAAAACAGGTCTGTAATAGTAGTTGCTGAGTAAAAAGATTTTTTTTTTTTTTTAAATTGGACAGATGCTGATTTCAAAGCTGGAGAAGAATAAAGCCATGAAGTCAGAAGACAAAGCAGAAATCATGAAAACACTGGAAATTTTGACTAATAGCATTACCAAGTTAAAGGATGAATTAAAAGGTGTATCACCAGGAGGAGGGACTCCTTTAAAAAGCATGAAAACTAAGACTCAGGTACTCAGGTTTTGATCAGCTTTTAATAAGATGAGTTGACTTGTTTGTGTCAGCAGAATAAAAATATGCAGTCACATCAGCAGTATTTAGAACCATTGCCAGTTTGATTTTCCAGTCCTCTTTGAAGTGAGATTGGTTTCGCCTTCTGTTTAAAGGAACATAGTTAATTTTAAAACCATGCTGTTGTCTAAAAAGTTAATCTTTAGTTACACAGATCCTGCATCCTTTGGAAAATCAAAAAAAAACCAAATCAAGTCTTATGCTATTTTTCTTTTGCCTTTTTTAATTCTTTGTATATAGTCAATTGCTTTCTTAAATTTTTAATAGAAATTATGAAAATATTATTTCTAATGTGAAAGGATTATAGTTAGACTACACAAATATCTTCTCATCAGGTTTAATACACAGAACGTACTGGACTGATACAATAATTTTCTGGGACTTTTTATGTCACTGAAATTTGTCTATATATTAACCTTTTAAGAAGGAGGATTATACTGGTCAGTTTTCCTTTGATAGAGCTGCCCATGTTTGGGTTTTACATGTGAGAAGAGCTTTTTTCCTCTGTTATCATTCTTGTTGGTATATGACTTTTAACCAGTTTCCCAACTGCTTAAAGATGCAATTATATTACCTTTTTAAAATGCAGTATTTTGCTTCTTGTAGAAGTATTTGTTCCTGGACAAATCACAGTGTGGTTAAGAATTAAGCAAGTCTTGGAGAAATAACATTTTAAGAAAGTGTTCGTTGAAATATATTACAAGCTTTCTTCCTTTATCAAGTGAGGAAGTGCATACTAATAAAATAGCAGATTTTTATGCAGTGTATTTTCCCATGAAGAAAAAAAGTCCTTTGTAGCTCTTTTCATTCAATTTTTAAGTATTCAGAATGCTTAGTCTTCTCTTGGGATGTTTGGGATACTGTTTTACAAAACTGGTGTAATGTTACAGCCCGGATATAATTTAAATGAGTTACTAGTTTTCACTTTAAAACAGCATTTCCACTACTTCATTTTAGGTAGAAATACAGGCATTAAAAGTAACTGCAGTATCAATTACAGTGATGTACAATTTTGAAAAGAAATACAAACCAGAAATACTGAAAATATGTGTATGTGATTACTGTAGCTTCTTACATCATGCCAGGAAAAAGTTGAAGTAGCATATATTTGTCCTGAAAATGGGCATAGATTGTACTTTCTGGAAATAAGTTTATACCTCTTAAAACAACTTCGGCTGCAGTGGAATATTCTACTGTGTTTTAGAGAGGGAATTGAAGGTAAGAATCCCAGAATTCAGGCACCGCCATAATGAGATTAAACTCTTCAATTTTTTGGACATGAGAGAACTTTTTTATGTCTCTGAGAGCGTGGACATTGTCAGGCAAGAAAATATTTCTAGGAGGCCTGAAGGATGTAACCTGTCTGTAGAGTGAATTTCAACTACGATGTCCTAGAAATTGGCAATATTTTTAAAACTACATTTGATTGTTAAAAGCATCATGTTTTTGACAAATATTCTTCTGCTGGTGGTGAACACTGCTTCATAAATTTAAACAGGAAAAATAGTTTGTGTCAGTTTTGATCCAGGAATATCAGTTGTTTGTGGATTTTGTTACATGCGAGGAAATTAATCCAGGCACACAGAAATGAAGAAGCAGGTTGCATCATGAAAACTTGGTAAATTCTTTACTTCAATGCAGCATTTTAACCCATCACAATCATTTTAACGCTGAGAGTGGTCCCGTAGCTGAAATATACAAGAAATTAGTTTGGTAACACAAAATTGTTTCAAATGGTTGATTGAAAGAGATCTCTGGGGATTGCTTTATTCCATCACCAGGTGCCACTATGAAGAGTCTGGATGCCGTCTTTGCTCATCCATACTAAGTATTTATATACATGGGCAAGATTCCCCCCTCCCACCATTTTCTCTTCCTGAAGTTAAACAACTGCAGCTCTGTTAGCCTCTGTTAGGTCATACACTGGATGCTCCAATCCCTTAATCATCTTTGTGGCCTTTCTGTGCACTCTCTCCGGTATGTTTCTTTCATGCTCAGGAGCGTGGAACTGGGCATCGCACTCCCTGTGTGGCCTCGTCACTGCAGAGTAGAGGAGAAGGATCACCTCCCTTAACCTGCTGGTGGTGCTCTTGCTGATGCAGCCCAGAAGGCTGTCAGCCTTCTTTGCCACATGGACACGTTGCTGGCTCCCATTCAACTTCTTTTCTGCTACTGGGACCCCTCACATCCTCTTGATCTGGGCAGCCCCCAGTCTGTACTGGTAGTTGGAGTTACTGCTCTGTAGGTGGAGGACTTGGCATTTCTCTTTGTTGAAGTGCTAGAGGTTCCCCCTGCCCCATTTCCTCATCAGGTCAAGATCCTTCTGAATGGAAACACAGTCAGCTGATGTACCAGCTGCTTATCCAGATTTTGTATTCTCCACAAACTTGCTGAGAACACACTCTGTCTTACCATCCAGGTAACTAATGAAGATGTTTAACAGTAGTGCTGGGGTACACCACTAGCAGCTGGTCTTCAGCTGGATTTTGTCACTGATCGGAAGCCTTCGAACCCAGCAGTTCAGCTGATTTTCAGTTCATCTCGCTGTTTACCTGTCTAGTCAGCACCTCATCCTTTTGGCTGTGAGGATGTTGTTTTTGAAACTCAACTGAATCTTTACTGAAGTCAGGATAACAACTTCCACAACTCTCTGCTCGTTGTCCACCAAGCCGGTCATATCACTGTAGATGGTTGTTAAGGTCGAGTATGATTTCTCCTTCCCTTTCCCCAATCACCTTCTTGTTCTTAATATGCTTGGAAATGGTTTCCAGGATTATTTGTTCCTTTGTCCTCCCAGGGATTGTGGTGAGGTTGGCAAGCATGTAGTTCCCCAGATTGCCTTGCCTTTCTTGAAGATCAAAATTATATTTGCTTTTTCTCAGTACCCAAGAACCTCCCAAAAATGTCATCACTTGTCAGAGATAGCTGAGGCTGACTTTGCAGGATTGTCACCAAGCTCCCTCAGTACTTAATGGTTGCATCCCACTGGGTCCCAGGTTTTTGTTTATGTCAGTTTGTTTCCTAACTTGACTTTCTTTCAGCAAGTCTTCTTGACTTGACCTTGACAGGTCCTGCACTTTGGCCACAACAGCCCCGTACAGCACTACAGGCTGAGGGCAGAGTGGCTGGAAAGCTAACCAATGGAGAAGGACCTGGGGATGCTGATAACTGTAGGCTCAACATGAGTCAGCAGCGTGCTCAGGTGGCCAAGAAGACCGATTGCATTGTGGCTTTTATCAAGAATAGTGTGGCCAGCAGGACTAGGGCAGTGATCATCCCCCTGTACCCTGGGTACTGGTGAGGACACACTTTGAGTGCTGCGTCGTGTTCTGGGCCCTTCGCTTTAAAGAGGACATGGAGATACTGGAGCATGTCCAGCAAAGGGCAGCAAGGCTCGTGAAAGGTCCAGAAAACATGTGTTACGAGGAATGGCTGAGGGAGCTAGTTTCGTTTAGTTTTGAGGAGGCTCAGGAGGCTCATTGCTCTCTAGGACTACCTGAAAGGAGGTTGTGGTGAGGTGGGGGCTAGTCTCTTCTACCATGCATGCACTGAGAGGACAAGAGGAAGTGGCCTTAAGCTGAGACAAGAGAGATTCAGATTAGATATTAGAAAAAAATTTGTCAGTGTGGTCAGGCATTGGAATAGGTTGCCCTGGGAGGTGGTGGAGTCACCATCCCTGGAAGTGTTTAAGAGTTGTCTGAATCTGGCGCTGGGTGATGTGGTTTAGTTGTTTAGGGGTTACAGATGTAGTGCTGGGTTGACAGTTGGACTTGATGATCTTAAAGGTCTTTTCCAACCTTGATAATTCTGTGATTCTTGCTCCAGGCTTTTCCAGTCTCAGGATATGGAATTGATGAAGGCAAATTATTCCAGTAAAGACTGAGGAGCAGGAGGTATTAAGTACTTCTGCTGTTCTCGTGTCTTTGGTTGGCAGGTGGTCTTTAACATTCAGCACTCAGACCACATTTTTTACAGCACAGTGTTTGTCTTTCTGCTGAGATGTACTGAAGCCCTTCTTGGATCTGGCAAGGAGGGTGAGAAACACCTCTAGGTGGGCTTTGGCTTTCCAAACTAGTGACTGCATGCCCAAACAATTTCTCTATGTTCCGTTTGTGCTCTCTCTGCTTCCAACTCTTGTACAAGGTTGTTTTTGGATTTAAGTTTTGCTAGGATCTCCCAGTTCATCCAGGCAGGCATCTTGCTACCTTTATTTCCTGCATGCCCTGGAACTTGGAGGATGCAATTCTGGAAAATCATCCTGCCTTTCCAGCAGATATCCAGACCCAGGGTATTCAAACAGGAGGCCTCATCTACATCTTTTTACCTGATTAGACAACATGTAGTACACACCCACTGCAACATCACCCACAAAGGTCTGCCATCTTAATCCTGACTCATAAACTTTCATCTGGCTCCTTGTCTGCGCTCTCTAATAAAGGGCAGNCTCATAAACTTTCATCTGGCTCCTTGTCTGTCCCCAGGCAGAGCTCTGTGCAGTCATACTGCGCTCTCTAATAAAGGGCAACTCCTGCTCCTTGCCATCCTGGCTCATCCTTCTTAAGAGAATCTGTCTGTCCACTGTACCACTCCAGTTGTGTCAGTTTTTCTATGATGTTTAAGTAGTCCCAAGGAGATTGTAGCTCTGTAACTGCACACAGACACCTAGTGGCTTTTCTTTGTTTCACCTGTTTTGTGTATTAATGTATAAGCTCTTCAGAGAGGCACTGATTTCCCAGAAAAGAAAGGAGAATCTTCCCCCTCTGATATTGTAGGCCCTCCCTCATTTATATGGATTGGTATGTGTGAGGTGGTCCTCCTTCAGCCCAGTTTTGTTGACCTGGAGATCTCTTCTCCTCACATCACCCTTTGCTTGTAACCTGGTCCACCACTTCCTTACATGATTCTTGTTTTTACTAAGCAAAAGTGAGGCAATATGCTAATTTTGAATTGCAGTTTTAATGAAGTTTTGGAGCTGCTTTTCTATTTTCTTTGTAATATGGATAATGAAGAAACATTTAAAGCAAACCCACTTCATAATAGACAAAGTATCCAAATTGTAGAAAAAGTTTATTGACACCTTTCCTCTCAGGGATATTGTGCCTTAATTGTGAGCATTGTTTTGTTAACATTTTAAAGAGAGAAAACAGTCAGTTCCATCTAACTTCTGTGAAAGTGAGGATTTTACAGAGCCTTCAGTTAAAGTTTACAATTTTGACAGTTTTATAAAAGACTTTGCTCTAGGTTCTCTTTCATTTTCTTAGTGTTTAAAAACTGGGCAGCTCTGAAGAAGACCATGCAGTCTTGGAAGATGAGGCCCATGTGATTGTGCCATTATCTTTACCTATTTTTGTCTTCTTCCAGTTCATTCAGATTACAAAATACTCTTCCTCCTTGAGTGAGAAACCTTTGCTACCTCTTGGCATATCTTGAAGAAGGTATTTTCTTCTTGAGACCTGGCACAGCTCTATAAAAGAAGTCTTCATTAAGAGCAATAAAAATAAACCTCAAAATTCTTTATTACACTAGTGTCTCTGGCTGCTCTGTAAGTGCTGGTCATTATTAAACTTCAGAAGTACTTGTTTTGCCATGTTATTGATGTACTGCAACACAGTGGGATTTGAGAGAAGCACTGGTTCCAATTTTGAAAACTTGGAAAACCCATTATACAGGAGATAAAAGATTTTTTTCTGTGATTGCTGTAGATAATCAGAAAACGGGGCTGAATGAGTTTGAGGTTGAAGTTGCCAGTTGAATAATCCAGCTTTTTTTCTTTTAAAGCTTCCAGGAAAAAACAAAGAAACAAACCCACCCTTCTTTATCAGTGGTGATACTTGGTTTCCAACTGTCACAGCTGCAAAACCTTCATCTCTTGACATCCAGCCTTTGAATATATTACGTGCTGTGGTTTTGAATCAATGGGTGTAAATGTAAACTGTTTCACAGTCATCTATAATTTTATCCTTTATTTATGATGTCACTGGAACATTTGGGTGCTGCTTCTTCCATTAAAAAAAAAGAAAAAAGTTTTGGTTTGGAACAGAACTTCTAATTAAATTTTCGTGGTTGCCTCAAGTCTTTCCCTGCACCTCAGTGGTTGCAAAGAACATGTCTAAATTGTGGTTCAGAGACACCTTTCAGTTTCATATATATTCTATGAGTTTTCTAATAATTTTTTTTAGATTCTGGAAGGCAGCTGCATCAGAGACCAATTTTTTTTGTTAGCAGATGTCTTATTACTTGCTGTGTTTTTATTACTGTGGTCTGAACAGAACTACCATTTATGCTTTTGCATTATGGAATTGTAATAGATTTAGATACACTTTCTCAGTACTGATTATAGATTTTGTATTCATTCATACTTGTACTGCCTTTTTTTTTTTTGTAAGATTCCTTTTATCATCATTACCATATAATATCTTGCATTTACTACTTAATGTATCTTCAGTTTAGAAAAAATTCCATTGGCTTTGGCTTTGCGTGGTAGTCTAAAAGGTTTGACATCACAAAGCTCAGAGTATGCTATTGCATCTGGAAGTTTTATCTTGCCACAAAGGCTCCTAAGATGGCGCTTGGTTTCTTTTTGAAGGTGGAAATGCAGCATACTTGCCAAGTTAGAGCTTTTTATTGAAAAATTGTTTCCTCAGTAGAGAATGTGAACTGTGGAACTAATAATTTGCCATAATGGTTTCTTAGATGCAGAAAGAATTACTAGATACTGAACTGGATTTATACAAGAAGATGCAAGCTGGGGAGGAAGTTACTGAATTAAGGCGAAAATATACAGAACTACAGCTGGAAGTATGTTTGCCTCTTCTGTTTTAGCAATTAATTTTTAATCAAGTATTTTCCTATATGTCTATTAGCCTGTGTATTGTATCATAAACTGTTTGTTCTAGAGTGCAGTATTAAGTTGCATGTAGATGGAGACATTTAGCAATAATATTTAAGAAAAACCAGTTTCTCTACTTCAGTGGCATCCAGAAATAGTATTGTCTTTAATTTTGATTGCTAATCTATTTAAATTCTGTAACTATTTAGGTGACGTAGTGTTTTATAGGTCTGTGGTAGTAATACTTCCTTGAGAGCATGCAGTTTTTTAATTGTTGCCTGTAGGTTATTTTATGTTTAATACAGAAGAGTTAAAAACATTGCCTGATCTTTATTCTTAGGTGTTAGCGTCCTCTTAATGAGTTGTTAGCATCCTCCTAATAAGATTAATCAAAAAGCCATAGGTGCCAAAAGTAATATTGTTGTGGCATTAGTTTCAAGAAGGACTTAACAAAAGCAAATACAATGTTTCAAGGAGTATTCAGTGTATAGAAATACACTTTTTCTTCAAGTAATTGCTTTTAAAAAATGAGATGGTTGTGCAAGATTCTTCATATCTGTGTCTAATTTTGAGAAATGATGGATGCTGTGGGTGCTATTCTGTGTTATATTGCACTGTCTTAAATCGCATGATAATCTTACCTCTTTTTACTGTTAAGCAGGCTGCTGTGTTGCTTAAATCCCTCTTGTCTTAATGAAGTTTGGTCATGTCTTATGTATATGAATACAGCGCACATATGTGCAGTGAACTTGCATTAAAATGTTGCTTTAAAACTAAGTTGTTATGCAGCTTTGGTAGTTGTGAACATAGTTTTGTTAATAAACCAAACCAGTTGAATAGAGATGACACAAAAACTTATGTTAACAATATGTATTCTGATGGTGAGTAATATTTCATATTCATATGGACTGAAAGTTTACTCATAAATTGTACATTTCAGAAAATATGTGAATTGAATGACTTGTAAAATAGCAGTAGAAAGCAGGTGCTTGTTCAAGATAAAGTTACACCACAGTTGAGTGTGCTAATCCTACTCCATCTCTCATTAAGTCTGTTTGTATTTTGAGTTGAGGGAAAAAGAGGGTAGCTCTTTCAGGAAAGTAATATTTGCTAGTAAAATGAATTTTCTGAAGCCTTTAGCAAATACCAAGCAAAGTAGATGGAGAAAAACAGGGTTATTAGTGATGCACATCGATATGTTTCAAGGAACAGCATGAAATGTATCCCTTGTCCAATTTACAAAAGGATGGGGTTTTTTTTCCCCTTGATGTTTGTTTGATTCTTAAGTATTCTTACAAATTCTTAAAAAAAATTCTAATATTCACACATTGTGTTTGTGACTCTGACTCCCACAATATTTCACGTGTTTCTTCTTTGACTCATAACTGGCTGTTCTGTTCTAGGTAACCCTGATTTTACTGTAAGAAAACCCAAATAGTTTACAGCTTGTTGTTTGAGTCAGCATACCTTGAATTATTCATTTAAATCTTAAAGTGTTTAAAGAAAACCTGCCAAAGAACAAAACTAAAAAACTGAAATCCCTCTGGGTTGTCTTTATAAAAAATAAAAATTGAACTGGATACTATTGTAAAATTATCTGAATAATTTCATTAATAAAGCCATAACAGATTGATCTCCTCATGAGTGCTATCACTGGCTTGCATTAAAGTAGCGCCATTACTGCTTGAGTTGTAAACATAATTATGGTGATTTCATTTAACTTTTGATTCCAATGGCAGATTTACTTGAGTTTAAAAAGGGGGTTTTTTCCTAGTTAAAAACATGGAAATTAAATACCTGAAAGTGCTCTTTTGAAACTTAAAGTAACTTTTGCGGATTATTTTTTAAATGACTGTCAGTCACTGTCATTGGCCTTTTGACTGTTCTTGGAGAGTGCATGCCAGTTCTTTAGAAGGGATACACAGGTATTGTGGGAATGGAAATTATTGAGTTCATAGAGCCAAGTGTTAGTGAATATTTTGGTTTTGGTGGTGCCTGTTAAAAGCCTTTGTTTCGTACCTTGCATTTCTGTGGCCAAAAGCCCTTATGCTGCATCAATTCTGGTCAGAATAAAAGTCTTGCTTGAACTTTCAGAGACAAGTAAAGAAGCAAAAGTAAAGAAACAAACCAAGTAGTTAGACGCCATATCAAGAAATTTTGCTAATGAAATTTCAGTTGTACTGCAGTTCCTTTTTTTGAGAAGTTAATGCTCACAGATAAGGGCTCTATTGATATCTGTGTTTAATACTTGGTTCTTTTTTCCTATTTCCATCCTATTTGGTCTGTTAATAATTAACAGTATTAGCTTTTGAATGGTATTAAAATGTTCATCTTTTGTTATTTTAAGACCTGCAAGCTGCTCTTTCTGGGGCTTTTTTGGGGATGTGCATTTAGGAAAAATCAGAATATATGTTTGCTAATTTTGTATAAATATGTAGATTATAAATTTTAATATATCAATATGTTATGTATAAACATCTTAGGCTGCCAAACGAGGGATTCTTTCTTCAGTTCGTGGTAGAGGGGTTCATGCAAGAGGTCGGGGTGCATCACGTAGCAGAGGTAGAGGAATACGAGGCCGGGGTAGAGGCAGAGGAGTTCCTGTGCATGCAGTTGTGGATCACCGACCTAGGGCATTAGAAATCTCTGCCTTTACAGAAAGTGATAGAGAAGATCTTCTTCCTCATTTTGCGGTATGTTGCAATTTCACCTTTTTTGTTATTTGTGTGACATTCTTCTTTTGAATGACTTGTTTCCTCTTGATTCAGTTCATCTGGAAATATTATTTAGGTATGAATCTTGAACATGATATGCAGAAGATGCATCAGAAAAAGGTGTAACAGGAAAATTACTCCATTGATTCAACTAGTTATAAGTGTAATCTTGTAGCATTTACAAGGCTTCTTGATTTATTTTTTCTTAGAAGGAAAATGGCTCGTAATAGTTATTTTTTCAGGATATATGTAAATTTTTTACAAATTTTTAGGTACAGAAGATAAAATAACTGAAGGGATGGTGATAACAGAGACTGTCAGTGCCAAACTTTCAGTACCTGAAGTGTGTTTATCTTTGTTGAATTATCTTGACAATTGGTTAATGAAAATTTTCATTGAACATCTTCAGTGCTTTTGCCTGACTTTCTGAATTTAAGAATCAGGATGAAAATTGTGCAATTATATGCAGATCCTGAAAAGGCATGCAAACACTTCTGTCTATTCATGTATTTAAGCTTAGGAAGTTGGAGCTTTTTCTACTTTTTTTCTGTTTTCAGTCTAAGAAATGATAACTGGACATACATCATTTTTAGCACATTTCTCTGAAAATATAATAAACTGAAAAATGAACATAAATTTATAAAAACTCTTTTCCTCCATTAAATAAAGAGTATGATAAAAGAACATTTGTTTATTTTGTAGAATGAATGCTAAGAATAACTAGTGGCATAAATCGTGTGACTTGCCAATTGTGCCCTCCTCCTCCTTGTTTGTTTGGGGTTTTTTTCTCCAACATTTATTTGCAGTGGTCCTCTCTGAAGAGAGAAGTCAAGGAGCCAGTAAGTTCAGTAAATTCTACTCCAGTCAGTGTACTTAATATTTCCAAGAACCAACAAGGATCTATCTCTGCTTTTTAAAATAAATAAAAAATTCAAAACAAAACAACAAAAACAACAGCAACAAAAATTAGAACCAAAAAACTCTTCTACTATTATACTGGGGTTTTTAAGATGTCTTGTTTCCAGAAACTATACCTGTGCCCACATTCATAAAGGTATATATACATATTTTTGTTTCCCTTAAGTATATTGCATTGTTCTCTATAGGGGAACAAAAAAGGAACCATCATACCTGTAAGAACAAAATTACTTCCTATGGAGATAAATAACAGACCAAACATTTATACATATCTGTGTGTATCTGTGATATACATGGTTATATATGGATTATATGGATATCCATGTATATTATGGATGTACATGTATATATATGATTAAGGGGAATAAAAGTACTTTCTATAGAGATGTATGAGGGATTGAACATTTAACCATGATTTAAATTTTTTTTGTAAAACCAAGAACATGTCACTTTAAAATGAAGTTATGCATTCTACTTGGAGGTTTCTGAGTCCACTCTTGATGATGTGTGTAAGAAGAAAAAAGTACTTTTAATATACAGCATTGTGATGTAATGTTGTCTTATGAATATTGCTAAATGAAATATTGCTGGTCACCTTTCATATTTTTCATTTCGTTATGTACTTCTCTTACTGCAAACTTCATGTTTCATCGGTTTTGTTGCAGGGAATAGAAAACTTATGTGCATTAACAAGCAAAAATATTAATCATAAAGAAACTTAGTAACATCAACAATACAATTCCATTCACTCTGTTAGTAGCATAACACTGAGAAAAAAAAATTACTTACTTGATTTTGCAGGTTGTGTGTTTGCTTCAAGTTTTAAACTTTATCCAAATTCCATGGAAATATTCTGAGCTGTATTTCTGTTCCTGTGGTATGATACCACAACTGTACACATCGGCACTGCAGTCCATTTGCACAGACGTGTTTGTTGGGCTTTGCAGCTCACAGTGATGGCAGCATTAAAGGCAGTGATACCATAGCAGCTGTTACTAGAATAGGTGGGAATATTAAGATGCTGAAATACAGTTAAGTTTTGAAACATTTTCTACAGTCTCTGCCTCTAACAAACCTTTCAGTGGAAGAGTTGTGCAATAGGCTAATGGAATAATCTCGAGATTCCTTCTTTCTAATAAAAAGAGAAATATTGAAGCAGAGCAGCCTCTTTCTGTCATAATTTTACTTCATACCTGTAGGAATTAGGAAATCCAGAGACAACAGCACTCTGGTGTTTTAGAAACGCAAGTAGAAGGAACAGTATTCTTAGCTAAGACAAGTACCCTGGCTTTAGGACTGCATTTTTAGAGGTGGAGAACTATTTTACTGAACTTTTTTTTATTATTTATCAAAAGCAATATGGTGAAATTGAAGATTGCCAGATAGATGACTCTTCTCTCCATGCGGTGATTACTTTTAAAACAAGAGCAGAAGCCGAAGCTGTGAGTATAGACTTTCTTAAAAATATTCTGTAGCATTCAAGTACTTTCTGGTTATGTTACACTTCTATATTTGATTAAATATAATACTGCTAGTTATTTTAAAACTATTGACACAAAAATTTAATTCTAAATAAAACCAAATTGTCAGAACAGCATATTACTGAAATATTTAGGAAATGAGGATGTTTATAGCAAAGTGAAGTGCAGGATGTAAGAGAGAAATTAAGAGAAACGCTCAGGAATCAATAGTTTGATGTCTTGGTTCGTCTTCATTTAATTGTGAGGGTTTTTTCCTGAAGACTTGCTACCCTCACAGTCTTCCTGAAATGTCACTGACATCCTGCAGAGTGAGCCTGTATATTTTGTTTGTCTTTGATTGGATCTACCTTTGCCTGAAAACCTGTGGTAGTGTAAATGTGATTTGATCGCATGGGATTTTCTTTTTGTTTTTTTTTCCCTTTTTTTTTTTAGAAATTTATGAAATTATGGAAGCACAGAATTATAGAAGTAACTTTTAGACACTAAAATCCAGAGTTGACTTACGTTGTAATTCAGCATCTTTACATATGGATCATTAGGACTTTATACGTTTAGCTCAGTGGGACTCCTGCAGGACTGGTGTCTAGTATAGGCATTATGTGAACCTGCACAAAATAATGAACATAGTTGTTCTGCAAATTCTTTTGTTTCCTTTAAAATCTTTGCATCACTGTTGGGAGGGAGTATCCTGAAAATAACAGAGACCCCAGAAAGAATGGATTCATATTTATGGTATGGTTGTATGGAAGAATTTCATTTTATGTTTATATTTTGCACAAAGTTTATCTTGTGCAGTTTATCTGAACATGCTTTTCATAACTGACCAGACTATTCTCTTTCTAGTCTTGAGACATCAGTGATTGACAGAAATACTGGTATTTTTAATGCAGATTAAGCCAATGGGGACAGTATTTTTGGACACTTAGAATATCATTTATGGTTAGATATTTTGAGAAATGATTTGATCCGTGTGCCGAAGACGTTTTACAGAAACATAAAGTTTTGTTTGTGAAACTCTTGGGTATAGAAGTGATGAACACTAACTGTATGGAGATTGTAATTATTCTGTAAAAAAGGAAGAGTAATTAAGGGTGTGTCATGTATACTGACTGATGGGGAAAAAATAGTATTGTACAGATGTATTGAAGGAACAGGGTTCAACAGTGCACCAAAGTTTTGTGAAGAATGCGAAATACTGTTTGCAGATAAAAGCAACTGTAATTAGTATATTCACAAATGAACTGAAGTAAGGTTGGGATTTTAGTTTTGGTGCTTCCTGGCATGAGATAATTCATTTTGCAACTTCATATTCTTTGACATTGTAGTTTACAAGAAATACTCCTAGGTTTAGAGAGGAATGTCTGCTTCCCTGAAAAGAAAAGTAGGTTACCTAGAATAATAATCTGTTTTATGGACTATGCAAATAAAGGCTTTACTTCTTCCAGATCGATTATGATTCACTACAAGGATCTTGTCAGTATCTTGCTAAAGATATTTATTAGCAAAATATGTTAGAACATGCTTTGCCTAAAAATTGGCAGGGAATGTCTTCTTTGCCTTACCTAAATTTCTACATGTAAAAAGCAGGGAATGGTAGTATTTTGGAACCAAATACAGAAGTGTAGAGGCAAGAAGTACTTGAAAAGGAAGGTAACACAGAATAAAACAGGGGGCATGGGGAGAAGGGACGCATGTTTGCTGGAAAGGTTGAAGTCAGTGTCATGTACTCCTCTGTCTTTTAAATGCATTTCAGTGCATTTAAAAAAACAGTATAATTTTCCTCAATCACTCTCAAATAGAATAGGTGGAGTTTTCAATCTGTATGAAAAGTGAAATTCAGAATGCACTTCTGAAAGTGGGGATATTGCACCTTCATTTTGTTGAAAGTGTTATGAAAACTGGGTTCAATCAAATCTAGTAAAATATGTATTTTCCTTAAGATATTCTTTTATAGTAAATATATTTCCACTGGAATTTCTGTGTTTATGGCTAAAGCAGGATTTAAGGCTTGCAACTGAAGAAGTTGTATAAGGTAATCAGTAAAAACCTCTGTTGAGGCCAATTGTGAAGTAAATGCAGCTAGTATTTTACCTTCTTAAATTAAAATAGGCCTAGATTTTATGTTCATATATGTTGTAGCCTGGAAGGAAGAGGAAGATTCCCTGTTGTAAAATGTTGCATTGTTATGTAGTAGTAATTTCTTCCAAAGATTACAAGTTGTTTCTGGACCTAAATGTCACGTATAAGTACTTTTACAAATTCTGGTTGTGTGACATTGTGATGAGACCATGGACAAAAAGCTCCTGAGCTGCATTTTAATAAGCATAGAATCTTTTAAATTTATCATAAATTTATATGTACAGATTTAAAATTTATACCTGGGGACTTCAATATCACACAATTCATGTTCAGATGTCATTGAACATGTAATTGTTTCTACATTTCACATTATGCTGTGCTTTCAGATTGTACTATAAATCTTTTGTGACCATGACGGTTATTTCGGAATGTTGCTAACGCTGATTTATGCTCATTCATGTTACTTTAATTTGAACATACTATTTCCAAAGCAGCCACTTAATGCAGCTGGTACTTAGAAGGGCATGAATATCCCATAAGTTAAAAATTTTTACATTTCAATTACAACAGCTTTACAGGAAGTGGAACGTTTTCCAGTAGATTAAATTGTAATCTAAAAGGGGCTTTTTTTTAGTTGTTTGGTTGTTGGGTTTTTAAAAATATATTAAATCATTTGTAGGATGTCTTACTTTTCCCACTAAGTTATGCATTAACAGTTTTGTGTCCATCTTTAAAAGGTGACGAACCCATCAAGATAATATTAAAAAACAAGGTGTTAGTTCAGTATGTTACCCACATCATCAAATGATTGATGGTTTTCCAAGCTTCTTTTCTTCTGAATATATTTTGATCATTTTCTTCAAAGGACGTATGAATTCCATGTGCAGTGAATGAAGTTGTTTTGTTTAACCTATGAACAGTAATTCAGTGTTGAATATATTACAGCTTGGACTTCCTTTTGTAAAATCACGTATAACTAAGATGTTTAAACTTGTTTTAGGCTGCAATTCATGGATCTCGTTTTAAAGGACAAGAGCTAAAGTTGGCGTGGAACAAGCCTGTTGCTAGTATGTCAGCTGTTGAAACAGAAGAAGCTGAACCCGATGAAGAAGAAGTAAGCTTGCTTTTTCTTTATTTTTTATTTTCAATTTTTCTTTCTTAAGATAAAATAGCTTTTTCAAAAAAAGTTGATTCATGCTCCTATTTTTTTTAATCTAACTTGTATTTTGATATCAGAAAGTGTATTTGTCTGTAAGTATATTTTTTGTGTTTTAGGCTGTTGAAAGTCTAAATACTTTACTTTTCCTTGGAGAAAAGTTTCATTTCTTACACAATAAAAAACTCTAGAGGATATATCTAGAAAATGGAAAGGTGGGGAAGTTAAAGTTTCATGAGAGAGATTGAGGATTTTGTCCAAAACATGGATTTGTGCCATTTACATTTGGCGCTAATTTCTTAAAAGATTAAATTTCAGACTCTATTTTTCTTTTACAGAGAGATATGGTTAGGGGAATACAGGTGAAGGAGCATTTGCTGACTTCATTCCGACATCTAAAGTACCTCTGCTGAGTGTTAGTCTTCATCATTGTGCTTGAAAGATACTAAAGCCTTGTCCAAATAACTTAATTGGTTAATGTAGGAGTAGTGCGGCAAAATGTCATGATGCAGTCTAACTCATTGCATGCAAAATACCGATGTTCATGAATTCAGAAAAATAAATGCCACTTGGAGATGAAGCCAAGCAGTCTTTTTCCTAATTTATTTACCGTAAATTAAGTGTGCACACATAATTGCCATAGAGTGGCTGAAGTAGAAATGCACCTTGACTTACTCGATGATAGTATTTTGTATGTATCTTTTTTCCTGTGGTATTTTGGCACATCTATCATAGAAGCAGCTTCACAAGTGCTTTGATATAACCAAATTTGGTTAGTCCTTTTACAGTCAGTAGTGTTCACTTTCTGATTTCTTTCCTGAAGACACCAGTTTGTCTGTTTGCTTCCTGTCTCCAAAAATGCTAATTTGTTTTTAGCTTGCCAGAAGGCAGGTAGCTTAGTCTACCTCCACCTCTGTGTATTCATATTAGGCATTTGTGCATTGTGACTTACCAAATGCAACTTTCCTTGTGTGCACAAACCTCAGGCATTGTCAGGTAGTCATGAGCTGTGAGTGAACAAGAGACTACATTACAGAATCTTCAGAGCATCTTAGATATTTTGTCATGTCTCCTTCAGGGATGTATTACCTGGGAAGATCAACAGCAGTGCCTATTGCTGCAAGGAGTGCGCATTATTGAGGGGTCTCATTGAGTAACCACTTCATTGAGACTTGGGTGATGAAGGAAGGGCATTCAGGGATATGCAAAAGCTTCAGCAGAGTAGAGGAAGGAAAGTTCATATTCGTTGGTAGGTGAACTGCAGAGAGATTTGCCTTCTAACTGCCTTCCCCTTCCCAAGACACTGAGTGTAGGAGGGAACCTCTGGGGTATAGATAGTGGGGAAAAAGGGAAAGAAGATAGTAGAAGTGACATGCCCTGGCAAAGAGAAAGAACAGATTTACAAACTCAGACCTACATGTGTGATGACAGCTTGTCAGCTGAGAAGTGCTTGTGCTAGTGGGATATATCTATTTTAGGTGATGGTTCTTCTCCTTCACAGGAGTCATCAGGTATGGAAAGAAAACTCAGGGACAAGACTGCATAGTTTTCTGCAGTTCATAAGTTGATGGACTGATCTAAAACTTTCCAGATTTTCAAAATTTAAGTAAAAAGGGGAAGAAACTTGTTTTTAAATAAATAATTTAATTATTGTAATGTTTAACTTTATTATAGATTGTTTTTTCCCAGACCTTCTATTTTTCTAACACTTTTCTTAAGATCCGATTTTGTTCTTTAATTTAACTGCTTTTATTTGTTTCAGGACTGTTTTTGCAGTCATTCCTTGGCTAATTATTCTTGCGGAAAATATCTAGGAGCTGATCTTGGGTCAAAACCCTTAGCTGTTCCTTGGTTTTGTCTACTTGCTGAAATGTTTGCAATAACAGATCTGTAATATTGTTTGCCTATATTTTTGTTAGTAGCTTTGCTGGGTTCTTATTTGGCCCAGAGTTTACAGATATTTTATGTAATATGTTTGATGTGCTTACCTCTGACGCTTTCCCTTTTTCAAAACAAGCCAAATATATGTAGCTCTCCTAACTTCTTTCTGTAATGGGATTGGAGTTTATTTGGATTTTAAACAACTGAATTAGTCCTCCTAACCCTCACCAAATTTCTTTACATGAGGTATTTCTACTAGATAATCCTTGGGAAATTTTGCGTTTAAATGACATTCTTTCGTTCTGTGAGCTCTGTATTGCTTCTAACATTTGATTAAGTTAGTATTTGAAGTATAATGTTATGATCCCTATGTCCCAGATGAATGAGGTCAAGAACTTCATGTTCATGTGCTGAAATTCAACCAGTTGCAAAAAGAAATTTTACATAGTGTTACTGTTTAAAATTTATACTTAGGCAAGCTTAGTTTGGTGTTGGGCTTGTAGTCAGTGGTCTGAATTTCAGTCTTACATTCTTTATACTTGTAAAATATCTTGAGTTTCTTCATGCCTACTTATTTAACTTGATTTTATAGCAGCTATTGAAAAAGGTTTCCTTCATTTTTCCATGTCTAAACTACCATTTTAGTTCAGCTGAGGAGTACTGATGCTAAAGAGGAATAGCAGGCATAGAACTTGAGTGAAACTGAGTACCTTGATGTTTCAAAAAAAAAAGACAAAAAGGAGCTAGATCATTCTGTAGAGTGAGATTCTTAATAACAAAACAGGGTTCCTAGTCCATTTATGAAAGTAAGAGGAAAGCCTTTTGGACTGAAGTGCTTTAGAAAATCCCTGGTGAATAACCAGCTAAGCATGAAAGCACCTGGTCTTCCTAGATGCCTAACACCTGGGTGCCTAACAAAAGAGTTGACTCTACTGAGTCAACAACTGATGCTTAGGAAGAGTACAAAACATGTAAGTAGAGATAAGCTTTTAATCATCAGTGATTTGCAGTTCAGGGACCTGCTGAGTCAGAGATGTTGAGTCAGATGTAATTGGAAGCCCTTGATATGTGTTTGTTATGTGAATTTATCTGGTTCTTTGGAATCTGAATAGCATCTGTAATTTCCTGTAAAAGGGAATGCTACTGTTCACCTATGTCTACCCAGAAGAAGTATCTTTCTGTTGGATCTGCCACCTGCATGTTTAATTTTGATGTTCTCCTGCACTTGCATCAAAAAGACAACCATCATTCTCTCTTCACTTTCTCTCAGATACTTAATATAGAAGGATAATGCCTTACTTTTCCCTCAGTTATTTTCTCTCCCTATAGTTGTTCCCCTATATGGAAGTTGCTCCTGTCTTTTTGATCACCTTACTGCCACTGAGCACCATAGAGTTCTGAATTGTGCACTGCCCAGGACACCCCCTTTTTAACTATTGTACTGTTGTGTTTTAACCCACTCTACATCCAGATACCAGGGGAAGAATTTAGGCTCTCAGAAGGCTTCTGTGTTTTAGTCAGGGTTAGACTGTGCAGCCATATAATGACAGACTGGTCAGGTGTCAACAGAGCTCCTTTTTAAAATGTGCTTTCCGTATGCAAAAGTGATGAAGATGGTAGTTTTTCCCTCTTGTAAAAGAACCTACTGGGAAGAGAGAAGACTTATTTTGAGGCTTACTTCGGCCTAGAGCCTCTTATCTCTCCAGAAGAGTTCCTGATTTCACAAATCAGCCTGTGCTCCACTTGCTGAGTTTGGAAGTTCTGTAGCAAAACCCCCACAATTACTGGGACAAGAAGAATAAGCAAGGAAGACCATAGCTGTTATCTCACAGCTGGGAGATTTTGCTAGGGAAAAAACATCCTTGTGTTTTAGTCCTTGCTTTAGTTAGTGCAGAGTTTGCTGGATTAGGTGCCACTGTCAAAAAAGTTCCAAAATATAATAGTAGTTTATATGCACCCCTGTGTCTGTATGTAGATAAAAATTGAAACAACTTACTGTTTAACTTTGCCTTTCTGCAGCCTGCAACTTACCGACCTGAAATATTCAGGGCTTTGAAGTCTGTCAAGTTACTGTGTTGTTACTGAAAGGAACTGAAGTACAGTAATACAACTTGTCTGTCTCCCTGCCTCAAACTTTTAAATTTTTATATTGATTTTAAGCTTGATTAAGCTGTCAAAATCAAAAAGTCTCAGATTCAACTTTTTTGATACTGTGGCACCGGTGGATTAAGCTCTTGGATGAAAACAGGCATAGTTATTTGTGAGCATGCAAAAAAACATTAGTTTTCAGTATAGCATCGTAAGTTCCATGGAAATGTAGCAGCTTGGGCATGAATATGCTGAAGAATCAGAAGAGCTATTTAAGAATGAGGTGCATGTGTCTTGATAATTTTGAAGTCTATTGAAGAGAAAAAAGGTTTCATTTGCCATTTACTAATATATATATGACATATACATACAGTATACTTTTTTGAAAGCATTACTGCTTACCTGTTAAAACCCAAATATTTTCTTTACCAAATTGCAAGTATCAGAGATTTGTATTTTGTCTTTTGATTTTTAGCATTTTCTGGTGTAACATTGTCACATTTATCTCTTGAAGTTTCAGGAAGAATCTTTGGTGGATGACTCACTGCTTCAAGATGATGATGAAGAGGAGGAGGAGAATGAATCTCGTTCGTGGAGAAGATGATTCAACTGATCAACAACAATGCTAGAACTGCACCTGTGTTGCATTAGTATTACCTAATGTACTTCTGCATCTTTGTATTAAAAGGGGTTTTGTGATGAAGTTGGATTCAGATATAGATTAAAAAGCAGGTGGTCGGTTATACGTTTTGAGAGATTGATGTTTGAGTTACATTTCAGTAAATGATTGCTAAAGACATCATACTAGGAACATATGCAATGTTTTTATTACATAGTTCTACAGAAAGTTACAGAATTCTTTGGGTTCTTTGTAATTTACTGAATTGGTCAAACACAAATGACCAGAAGTTGTTATAACATAGATAATTTTTGTTCTATTCCAGATACGGAATGAAAATTTGCATTTAAAATCTTTGTGAATGTTTTCAGAAATGAATAGATAACAGTACTAAACTGAAGTCTCTAAAGTTATGTATTCATAATATTGCATAGTAGTATGCTTAGGCTTTACTATGTACTAGCCTTTTGTTGGATTTGTGTACGTATTTTACCTATGGGTTTTAATGATAAAGTGTATGACTGCTTTGCATATAAGTCCTTATGACTTTAAGATGTTAAAAAATAAAGAAATGGAATGGTCTTCAAAAAAAAAAAAGAAAAAAAAAAAGCAATAACCAAAAAAGCTAAGGCAATGGTCCTTCGTGATGNGTCCTTCGTGATGAAAAAAAAAAAAAAAAAAAAAGAAAAAAAGAGAAAAGACCATTCCAAATGGCAACCCCCACCCCCATGTTCACAAAAGGAGCTTGAATCACTATCACTTTTACTAAAATAATACGGAATATATATACATATGTGTGTATATATATATATAAAATCTAAATCATGTTTCATGTACAGTAACACAGGTGTACTCTCCAAAAAAACTTTTGGATGTTCTAAATTTGAAAGTGATGTAAGTCAAATGGTAAATAGAATAATATTCCAACAATAAGGAATTTTTTCTATAACCCTGCACTGTGCAACAGTAGAAGAAAATTTGATCCCATAAAAATAATATGCAGTACTGAAATAGAATTTAGAAAAATACACGAGGAGAAGTGGAATATTTGGTAGATAATATTCTAAATAATTTGACTGTGCACACTAATGCATCTTTTATATTCATATGTTTCTGTGATAACATTTTTCCATTTCAAAAGTAACACTCAGCTGATACTAAGTTCACACAATCATATATATTCACCATTCAAAAATATACATATGTAAAATTTTAGTGTGCTCCACAGAACTACTTCATTGGCTCTTTCTAACAGGTCATTCTGTTATGTGAGGTCTGAAGTTTCTCTGCTTCTTGGAGGGGGAAACTGCCTAGTCCTTTGCAGTAAAGGACCTCTCAGAAAGACCTGATTTTATTCCCATTAAGTGGCATTTTGCTGCACCGTTTTCAAAAGAAAATCCATTTGTTAACTATTAGAGTCATGGGTTTTATTTCTGTTTTGGAGAGGGTGAGTGGGTTGTTTTGTTTTTAATTTTTTCTTTCTCCCCCATCTATTCATTAGTGAGTGTATCATGAAACCATCAAATAGATGGACATGAACCTGTATGACCATTAACTGAAGAGTTGGACCCGATGATCCTTGTGGGTCGATTCCAATGCAGAATATTCTCTGACTCTGTGATAGTACTTCAGTTAACAGGGTATTTTCTTTAGTCTGTGATTTTGTCTTTTTCTGGGGAGACAGGAGAACTAGTCTAAGTCGTATCCCTGCCCTTGTTTTTTTAATTCCAAAGTAGGAATGTAGGAAAGTAGAAGTAGTACATTCCAGAAAGATCTCCAACTGTAGAATTTTTGTTCATGCCTTTGAATTACTTGAAGGGATTTTGAGACCTGGATCATGGTTTGGGGTTTTTTTGTTGAGGGGTTTTTGTTTGATTCGGTTTGGTTTTTTCCCTCTGTCCCTATGTGTATGCATATCTTGTGGCAAAAAATATGCACTTAAAGTTTTTGTATAGTCTTAGTTTCACATTGAAATGTCACAATTGACAGCCATGCCTGTTACAGTAAGTTCTAAATTTTGCCATAAGGAATTGAATTTGGGAAATTGATTTCCTTTTACACTGAATTTCAGGCAAAATAAAATATTTTAAAAACCTATTTATCCAGTGCTCTCAACGAGCTGTTCTAGTTCACTGAATTAAATACAAGCTTTCCTACTTTTGTTTTTTTAATAATTCAGTACATTTGAAAGGTGCCAAATTGACAGTCCAGGAGGTGGAAGTTTTTTGTGTTTTGTCTTAGAGAACAGGTACAACACAGGAAAAGATTGTCCATGCTGCCTTAAGCATGGCATGCTTTGTCCGCTGCTCAATCCTGCCTTTTCACTGCAGTCGTTCAAAACACAATGATGTTTTGATCACATCAATGATCAGCTAATGACAGCTATCAGTGTGTTTTTTACATGGGTACTCCTTACAGATCATCCGAAATTGCTGTATCACATCATTTTAAAACTAGTATTCCAGGTTTGCCTGATTGTTTTGAATTCAGCCTGGTAATGCATCCATGCAAGATTCATATCATAATAACTTTGCACCTTGATCTACTCATAAGGGGATGAAGCCTTTTAAAATTCTTTTTGTCACCTTCCTCCCGCAAGCTTCCTACTGGTGTGTTTTGTCCCGTGCTGTTACCTTGTGACACTGAATGGTTGAAGAACTCCTGGATCAGAATGGCTTGGTTTATTCTCACTTTAAAAACAACACCAAATGTTGGTTTCAGTCAAAACCCATCTGTGGTTGTATGTCATTCAGCATAAGGAAACAGTGCCTCTGTTGCAATCTGAATGGACTCTCTACATATTTCTGTCATTATCAAGTGACTTTCTCTGTTTGATTTCCTTTTGCCTTGCTCTGTCTTCATATTTCTTGTCTAGCTTGCTCTCCCCTCCATTTTTTCCCAACTATTGTGATTTTAATTCAGTCAGATCCTTATTATCATAGCCTTCAGTGAAATCTGTTGTCAACTGGAGCAGCATCCTTCTTGTTTGAATCAACAAACCAAACATCTCGCTGGCTTGGTTTTCCTCAGACAGCTTTTCAAAATTTCCATGGAAATAAAGGTATACATTTAAGAAGGTATTGTATTTTCCACTTGGATACTAAAGGGCTTGAATAAGATGTAAGCTGACATGCAGTTCAACAGCAATATGATTTTAAACCATGTTTGGTTGAACTACAAAAAAAGTAATGGGAGTCACTAATTCAGAATATATTTTAATCTCTACAAAACAGTAAAGTAACAAGAATACCTTCATGAAGCATCACTTAGGGCCAGTACTATTTATGGTTTTTCTTCTGTTAAAACTCACTTATTTCAACTCAGAATATCCGTAAGAGAAATCAAATATATTTATTAGTGAAACACAAAGGTGTTGGACTTATTTACAACCAAATCTGGACCTGTCTATTTCTTAAATAGAGAAAGCACACGTTGAAAAGTAGTCATGTAACTTCCAACACCTACTTTGTGTTCTAAACTACACTGAGAACAGTCTATTCCTTAACTAGAAAAGAAGTCAAAAAACACTATCCGAGTAACTTAAGTGTCTGAGAACAGCATAGCTTAATTGTACTTAATTAAACATCTGACTTCATTGTTGACCAAACTCTGAAGAGGACCCCAAACTGCCTAAGCTTTACTGTTCTTGTCAGCGCTTGGGTAACTTTAAAAAGCTGTACGTTTGCTTGAGGGTTTTGTATGCTGAACAGATAATTTTTAATAGTCAGTTATTGCGTGACCATAAAAGAGAACCAAAAGATGTGTAAAATTTGGGTTAGACTCAAAGGAGTGATTTTGGATGTTCCCTGTATTTTTTTAACTAAACCATGAACTTGTCAGTCTCACCAAAAATAGGTGGGGAGGGAGGAAGGAATATTTTTTTCTTCCAGCGGTCAAAGACTACAGTTGTACAAACACACAACGTAACATGAAGGAGCAGAGACCTACAATGAAACACCTCATTTACCCTAATTCAACATTATTCTTTTATGTTGCACCTAAAGAAGAAATAGTCAAATAGAATCCTGTATTACTTATCTTTTATTGCCATTGAAAAAGTAAGTTACAATTCATAAATCAAGATTAGAACAGCTGGAACAAATAGCAGAAATTTGAGGGATTTCTGGAAAAACAACTGTGAAAATTGAAACAATTTTACTGTTCTTCATCATACTTTTCTGAGTGAATTTGTTTCCTATTGTATTGATGTCATGGCACTCGATTACTTTCAATGAACCTGTTAAGTAAAATGAAGTAAAAGTTCTTGATCAAGATTAAAAACAAAGATTATCTTTTTGAGTTGAGTAAATAGAGCTGTAAGCTGATCCTTGGGGAAGATGAATCCTTAATTTTTTTGGACTCATAAAATGTAGACCTTTCTAAAAAGTGTTCTTGTCACACAGTTGCCTAAATACTGTAGTTTTATATAATGGTTATTTTTTATTTAAATATGCCTTTGCATGTTTTATCTTGCACCATGTTTTAAATCTGTAGACATCAAAAATACTTGCAACATAAACAGACTTTGGTGATTTCAGTCTTTTATTTGAATCCTTCGGGGATCTAATTGTAATGCTAATGAGAGGGATGTCAAGAACATACCGCACAAGAAATTTTTTTTTTTCCTAATAGATTGTTATTTGTAAAATCCTTCTATACGTGTTAATCCTAAAACTTGTCTGAACGATGGTACTTTGTTCTTGGTCCATGTGAGGGAAAATTAACTTTTTTTTCTTCTTCTTGCAGTAAGCTCATAATCCTGAGACCCGTTGATGTCTTTGAAAATCATCTCATCTGACCCTGTGGTATTTTGTAGTAATTTTGATGTTAAAGTTTGAATTCTTGAATTGCAAGATCTTTCCTGCTTTGTTAGCAGAACAGACTAATTCAGTTTCTCACCTTTCTCTTCCAAAGACTGGGACACCACATTCAGCAAATGTGTCTGCACTAGCTGAGGAACTGGATTTTAGTATTTCTCTATCAGCAAATGAGAGAAAACATTTTGAGGCATGTACTCTTCAAAATTCATTTTTCTGAAAAACATCTGCAGTAGACTTATTTGTTTTATTTTGACCTTTTAGATACAAAGAGGGTAAAATAATCCTTTTTGATCTTTTACACTATTTTACTTTTTTATGTTGCAGATTCACATAAATTTTTTAATAGTAATTTGATAGGTAAAAATTTTCTTTAAAAATCAGATCTTTTTGTATCATCTAGCATATACTTTTATTTTAAAAGAAAGGAGGGAAAAAAAGCAAATGTATTTACAGTTTCTCCTGACAAGCTCCGGAGGTTATTTGAAATCAAAAATGTTGTTTACAGGCCTCAAAACTTCAACAGTTCAGATGTCCATTTCCCAGTTGCTGAAGAATGACTTCTGTTTCTTAAGATTAGTGTTCTTTTAAATACAAAGGGAAGAGAAACACTAACTTCTCAAAAATGTTTTTGTAATGATCTGCAGCTAGACAGAATATTTCCAAGCTCTAAGGCATATGAACTCTTCTCTCTAACCAATAATTTGCTCTCTAGGGAAATGAGAAAAGTTTCTTAGGTTTTAAAGGTCATAATTTATTCTTCTCACCCAAATTTTGGTGCAATAAATATGCTTGAACCAAAGAGAAAACAAAGAATTCAAAAAAATGTATGTTGATCTATGCTTGTAAAAATCTATATCCTTTTGCCAAAATCGTGTGCATGTTGCTAATGCACGTATGGTGTAGTTGAGATCGACAGAATCACAGAAATGCTTTTAGGGTACAAAACCTCTCATTTTTATACAGCTTCCCAGTTCTGCAGACTTCTGCTGCATAAAAGCCAAAAGATGTGTCCTTTCCATTAAAGTACCTTGTTTTAACATGAAGGAATGTTCTTCCTCACATTTTCAAACTGTCCTTTCTCTGCTTAAAAAAACCCAAACAACCTAGTTCTGATTTTGTGTAATTTCTTTTTCCGTGAGATAAAGCCTTGTATTTTCTCTTTCAGCTGCTGGAGGGCACTATGGCTACACAAGTGAAACAAAAACTGGAAAGAATTTGTTCCCATTTCAACACTTCTGTGATATTTTTCCTGTTTCAGTTCTCATGCTAATATTTGCATTTCTTGCAAAAACCTGTATGCATCTCTACTATGTCAGCAGAAATTCTGTTCCTCTGAACTGAAGGTATCTCTCTTTGGATTTAGGTACCAATAATAAAACATGACTCCAGGTGTTTAAATCTGAATAAAAACCAGAAGAATGTTTCTGCGTTGCAAGAGGCACGTATCCATCTCCTCTTCTGCTCTGGGAGTTGAATTAGTATTTGATAGGTTAAAGTTGAATTTATAGAAAACTTTGGGCAGCTACATCCTGTTTGTCAAATTCGTAAGAATTCATCTTTTAAACATGTTTGTGCTCTGGAATGGGGCATATGCAGTGAATGGAAAGCTAAAATTTATTGCTGGGAAGTGGAGCGGGGGCAGAAATGCCACACAACATTGTGTTTTTATACAAACTACGAAAGAAATCACTAGCCTAGCACAGTGTAAACAAATTTCACCACCGTAGCCAGTTAACTTTGCTTTATGATAGGCTCATCTTAAATACCTCAACTAATTACTACTGTAGCTCCACCAATTGGTGCAGTGTAATTACACAGAATAATTTTTCATCTATGATGTGAAATGCTTGCACATCCTTGTACACCTGATATCCTGTCTGTTACTGTCTCGCCTAGGTGCATCAGGAAGCTCCTGGTAGCCCCTGCATCTCTACACTTAGAACTCTGAGTGTGCAACGCCCCGCAAACAAACACATTTAGGCCAACAACACGCAGGATGTGCACGTGACGACTCCTGTGTTGTTTTTGTTGTAATGCTTTACCTTAGAAAACAGAGGAAGAGTGTTAGGATAGTATTTATTTATTTGCACAGTTCTTCAATCTTAATCTTTCTCATTGCTGCTGTTTTCAGAACTCCCCTATAGGTTGTACCATCCTTCATGTATTAGGCAAAAGAAAAGTTGCGTAAGGTTAAGTAGAATTAAAAGTTTTTATCAAGAACACAAAAATAGAATTATCCAGTAACCAGCAAGTGAGCAGGTTTAGAAAACTTTGCTGCAGCATAGAATTTTGCAGTATAGATGTTCAGAAAGGTGGACTTTGTATATACCTGACTAATTGAAATCTTGAGCAGTTTTCAAACAAGTTCTTACACAAAAGGGAAATGTTACCTGCCCACACTTGAAAACTTTGCTTCCATGCATTGTTCCAGTGATTGAATGGGCCCAGATGTTGAAGCATCACTGCTTATCTACTGGAACATATTTTAAATGTGTTAATCCTTCTACAGAGAGAATAGAAATCTGCTTTTGCTGCTATACCCAAGAGTACTTATTCAGTATCTTTGAGGGAGTGGGATCTGTCTACTTTTAAAGTACTAAGTCAATAATTGGTGAATATTTATTTGTTTCTAGTATTTCTATTCAAAAGTTTGCAAAACTACCTTTTGGAACATGAAAAAGGCATTTTCTGGTTTTATAATTCCGAATTCTTTGTTCCAAGAAGCAACATCCTGTGTATTGTATAATTAGATTTGTTAATGTGATGTAGTCAAATTTATCCATGGGAGCATTCTGTTACTGAAAAATGGAAGATTAAAGAGCAATGGTGCTAGTCCTTTCGGTGGAAGAAGCAAAGTGCTGGTCAGCAGATGTACTGCCTGACCTGAATTACAAAATAAGTTTACTATTAGAAGTTATGTAAGGATATTGACAGTATAGCAGAATGAAATGGAACAGTTTTTACTGTTGATGTATAGTGAAAAATTAAGGAATGTAAGCCATCATTAGAGCTTGTTAACTTTTAACAGGTTACTTCTCTCTGTATTTGCAATTTTATATTGGTGAACTTCCAGATATTATTTGCATGTCTTTGATGTTCTAATTTATGTTCTAATCACTTTAATATTAAAATAATTTAAAATACATCTGTTTCTTCAGTTTCTATGTTGAACTATCTCTAAATATCCTTGCAAGTGAGTTTAAAGTAAGTACTATTTCTTTTCCATCCTCATTTGCACTAATCTTTCCTCTTCTGAAAATACTCATGTGTTTGCTCTTTACTGGCCATCCTCTGCAAATCTACTCTGTATTGAATTTTTTGAAGACAGCTTGCCAGGAAAACAGAAGAAATAGAGAATAAATTAGATAAGTTGGAATCTGAAATAATAAAAAGATTAACCAGCAGCATTCACTGCACTGTCATTTTTAAGATGGCAGTATATCATGCTATAATACTATCTGTAGATAAGCTTTTTTAAACTTTTAAAGTAATTTGAGTAGGTAATTACTAGTGTGTTAGTAGTCTAGGGCAAGATTGATGACAGCTTGATTGGCTGTAGCAGTTACTAAAGTTCACATTTTATGACCTCCTTAAAAATATTAATTTAGAAGCTTATGAATTACTCTCTGGAGTTACCCTGAATTAACAAATACTGAGCTATCTTTTAGCTTTTGAATCTTTCTAAGAAATAATTTCTGACCACTATTGAAATCTATAGTGTGTTTCAAGAACTCATTTTCTAGAAAAAGCAGTATTAACTCTTTGATGTCTAGGACTAAGTTGTGAAAAATGTTCCCATAAATAGTCTTGTTCCATGCCAGCATCAGAGGAGACCCTGGCTGGTCACTCCTGCCTGTCCTCTGTGCTTGGCACAGCAGGTATTTGTGTGACAGTGTAGGGATTGAGGAGCTGGCTATGCTTTTAAAAATGCGATAGTGCAACTGAATAACCTTCCTAATCTACTTCACCAGATGGCTGAAAAGACATTACTGGTGGGGAATACTGGGGCAAGAGTAAGGAGCTGGGAATCAGTAGATCTCTTCATCCCATGATTCTGGTTCAACCCGTGCTACTTTCACTGGAAAAACTGGCACCACTATGTTGTTCTTATAAGTTTGGCTTCAACTCTTGGTTTTTCTCTTTTCCCCTGATTTACAGGAGGCAGGACAAAACACTTAACAACACATGTAGTGAGCATAATGTGGAAGCTGAAGTGCTTCTGCAGAAGGTCAGATGAGCAGTTGAGAACAGAAGCATTGCACTGGCACAGGGCTCCTCAGAAACACAGTTCAGTGCTGCAGTTCAGCAGTGACCCACTAAATTGAAAGCTGCATGTCCCTGTATTTTTGAGATGACTCTCTGTACCCATTTGTATTCTTAACAGCCTTACAGAGACTTTGCTGTGGGAGCTCTTTTGGCAAATTCCTTTTGGCCAATCCCTCAGTAGTTCTGATGGGGGGAAGGCAGTCTCAGGTCAGTCAAGGATCACCTCCAAAGGAGGTGTGAGAAACCTTGAAAGAATTTTGTCAGACCTTTTGGATCTTCGTTTAGCTTACTGTGAGTATAGTAGCTTTGTGTCAAAGGCTGTGTGACTCGTGTTAGCGCAGTGCTAATGGCTCCTCCTCTACTCACCACTGTGTAGCAGAGCCACTGCTTGCACTTTCACTTCCTAGGAGAACTCAGGTTTGCCAGCTGGGTAAAGCAGCCCTGAGGCTAGGCTAGAGCAGGAAGAGATAATTTTCTCTAATGGATCTGCGTAGACAAGCTAAACCACTGTCAGGGAACAGATAATTCCGACAGCATTTAGGGACCTTAGCCAGTCACGGAACCAAGCAGGTGGGAAGAAAGGAGAGTAAGTGTAGGGATGTACCATGCACTACAGGGCTTGTGATTAGGTTAGAGAGCAGAAAGGCTGGTTTTGTTTAATTTTGTTGGGTGTTGGTGAAATAAACTGATATTAAAATTCTGGAAGGAGGTGCTGAGGCATCTGAGAAGATGGAAGCTGAGATTTCAAGTTCTTGGCCAAACAATTGGTGATGTGCAGGTTTCATTTCCTGCAATCTACCCACTCTCTGCCACACCTGTGGGTAGATTAGTTTGTTGCAGACAAGACATACTGTAAAAAATTTGCTAAACCCACAGAACAGGGCCAGAATAGAGAACTGGTTCTCTGCTTAGTGCTTTCACAGAGGCTTCCATCTAGAATTTTAAAGTAGCATCCAAGATACCCAAAAGTTTAGAGAAACCTCACTTTAAGTTATTGCTTCTAAATGGCTTAGTGATCACAGAATTCAGTGTTCTTTGCTGTGAATCCCTATGGAGTATGTTGTGTCAACAGTCAGCTGCTGTTTTGAAAGACTACTTTTCCATGCACACAGTGTTTGTGTGTTCAAACCAGTTTGTCCAAGTTAGGTAGATTAACTTCAACAAGTCAAGTAATGGATCTTTCCTGTTTTTTAAGCTGTTTAACCTGTTTCCTGAGTGAATAAGTTAGGAAGCAGTCACATGAGCCACTTAATGGGCAGATCATAATTTCAGGTGGGAAATTGCATGATGATGAGTTATTGTGATACAGGAGTAGGGGATCCGCTTTGGCCATGATGGCTGCAGAATAAGATGAAAGGTACTGGTCTAAATTCTCAATGGTTACATTAACTGAAGATTGTGTCAATTGAACCTTTAGAGGTGGACTCTTTTGCAGTGCAAAGCATTTCAGTGCCTAACTCCTTTCGAATATCTCTCTAGCTGTACAAAGAATCAATGGTCCTGTCTTGCCCTTCCTTCTCTGACTGATTGGAAACTGTTCTGAAAATTTAAAGTGTTAGGAGCCATCCCTGGTACTGTCTTATCTGAGAGCTTGTGTATGCTTTGATGACTGTTTTCTAAAGTCAGGTCATCAAAATCATTCACCATTAAAATAATTATGTGAAAAGAAAGGTAGACTGTAGACTGTAACCTTAAGTCTTTGTTGGAGTCCAAAAATCACAATGAAAAGTAATTTTCTACATTTATGTCCATGGGTCCACTACTCAATTTAAAGAGTTTTCAAAGCTGTTAGTAGCACATATGCAAATCTCTAAAATATCCTCGAATACCATATATACGCTATTTGCAAAAAAACACATTGGCTTTTGAAGAACTCAACAGTTTGTTTTTTTCCAAATGTGTGAACAAAGAATGAGTAGTCTTCTCTTGCCACTCCGTTTAGTCTGCTGCCTATCCAGCACTATCACATTTCAGCATGTCTTTGTAGCTTTTGCTTTTAGCAGAACTCACTGGAGACATAGCTTATTTCAGTGTCTTGTTCCCTGTCGGAATGTTGGTACTCAGCCTCCTAGTCTACATAAATACTAGTAAATTAAACATGGCTGGGACTGTTCTCTGATGCTGAGGCCAACTGGCATGGAACAACTCTCATAAGCACTATTAGACTTCAAAACAGGACGACCACATCCACGTTCTCCACTGGAAATGGTCTGTCTTGGGATAGCTGATCTGTGTCTCTGTGGTGCTAAGGCCTAACAAAGTAAGAGTGCCCACAATAGAGTTCCAGTGCTTATGATATATGCTAGACCTGTTCATTTCACTAATTCAGATGTGTCTGAGTTCCCAAGCTTTGTCTGTTTCCATCTGTAGAAGGAAGGGCCTTGAGGAAAACCTGTTCTTTGGAAAAGCAGTAACAATTGACAACAATGGTCTGCAAGGAATCCATTCCTCTCTAGCGATAAAAGTCACTAGCTAAAAGCGCGAACAGGTACTTAAAAAAAAAAAATCCTGGTACTTTTGCTAATGGACAAATAAATTACAATTAGCAATCAAAAATTTATAGACCGTAGTAACTATTGGATTCAATGAGAAGTGTAAAATACATGATGGTCTTGAGAGATACAGTTAGAAAAAACCTTATTAAAGAAAATTAATAACTATCTTCAAGTTGAAATGCACACAGGCAATTTTATTCAAACTTTTCTATCATCAGTAAGATTTGGAGGTCTCTTGAACTATTCCTCATTATTATCAGCCATCCTAAAATTTAACCCAGCAGTGATGCAAGCTGCTCTTCTGGCTCACCTACCTATAGAATTTCAGTTTCCTATAAACTGACAAAGGGGGAAATCTACACAGATAATTCATCCTTTAGCCCTTCCTGTGTAAGTATGTTTTTAGCACAATGCACCACCTTAATATTATACCTTCTGCAGCAAGATAGAATTCTCTGACCTGATCATTTTTGTTGCCAAGTTACCTGTAAGTACATTGTGAAAATATTTTCTGTGTCTGTACATTTATTTCATCAGACGTGCTCCCATCTGTCAAAGTAGAGTGAATGCTTTAATTGCCTAATCAGCTTTCTAGGTCTCCCATGCAGGCACAAGAACACCACAGTGAGTTGTGTAGTTACATGGTGGTGCATAAGCAATTATCAGAGGGAGTTTTTTTAAGTTTTGTATTCTAGGCAAGAAATGTGTTGGATT
This sequence comes from Cephalopterus ornatus, assembly GCA_013396775.1. Lineage (NCBI taxonomy): Eukaryota > Metazoa > Chordata > Aves > Passeriformes > Cotingidae > Cephalopterus > Cephalopterus ornatus. The sequence goes on along the minus strand of VZRE01005735.1, from coordinate 12,151 downwards.
TAGTTGGATTATAAGCATGATTATTTACTAGCAGAAGCTGATGTTTATGTCCCCTCTATTTTTACATTTCAGGATAAAGTACAATTTATGTTCTGGGCATCATCTTGTGGAAGTTCTAAATCACTTCATGAGGCTTTCAGCCTGGGTTATGTCATTTATCCATCAGCACTCAGTCCATTTAATCCAGACCTCTCAGCTGTACAGACCTAGCTCCTGTTGTGAGTGATCGGCCTGCTTGAGTGCTCCCAGCTTCTCCTGTCACATCACATTTGCATAAAAGAGGACAGATAACCAAATTTGAGCACACAAATGAAAATGCTAAGCGTTGAACCTGTCACAGTTGTTGTTCAACTAATTGTGAAAAATTTGATTTGCTGGCTTTTCACTGTTTATCATGTGGACCCCCTTCTCAAATTTGCCTTGGCTTCTGCTTCTGTACATGTAGCTTTTAAACTCTCTACACAAGCAGCCCACCCTAGGGATTACTTACCTCTCCTACCAGCTTTTAATGTTGGCTCATCTACTTGACTAAATTAGGCCACCATGGCAAACAAACACATAATTAAAAACCTGGGAAAGACAACTGCAGTTGCACTTCTTAAATTGATTTTGCAGTCTATTACTGGTATATGCCTTTGCATTTTGCCATTTTTATCTTGTCCTCCTGTAAACCCTGAAAATGTCTTTGCTTTAGATTGTATATAAGAGGGATATATTATTTCAGAATGAAGACTAATATTTTCTTCTGAAATGGGAACAGTAAATAAAAAACACATTCTTATTTCTGAGTATTTTGTTGCAGCTTATTACAGAGGTGCTGTATTCATTTGAAATTAAGACCCATTTTTGAACTAGCATTGGAAGGTCATGGATGAAGTATTGTTCAAATGATTGTGATTTCCTAAATTCTAGGGTTTGACTTTGCTTTCCAAATGTACTTACAACTGCTGTCGTATTTCTATTTCAGGACACCTTCTCTTAGCTGTATAACTTACACATCATATCTTCTGATTTATACTAAAAAGTCACCAATTAAAACAGTTGGATGTCACGTTGCTTTTTTGTGCTGGTAAAGGAACGTTCAGACAAACAATTATCTATAAAAAAATAAGATCATCCATTCCTTTGGTATTGGCATTATTTGGTTATACTCTGAATGCCCATAACTGTCATAATTTAAGAAAGGGCATGATAACGTAGGCGTAGTGGATATAAATCTATACAGACCATCGAAGGCTTCTAAAAACAACTTGATAAGAAAAGCTGGTATTTAGATGTATACCAACAATTTATATTTTTCTAGCAGTTCTAAAATATCAAAATAAGTGTTATCAAATGAAGAAATAATTTCTCAGCAGCTACAGATATGAAATATTATTGAAAAAATAAAATCTTTACTTAAAATCCTTTTCAATTTTATTTTATTATGCATGTGGAGGGGGAAAAGTCCCTAAAGTGACTTTTATGTCAGGCAGAATTTACAGAAAACAGCTGTAGTAGAAGGGCATAATCCCTTTCATAAACTGATGAAATGTATCTTAAAACTGTTTCTCTGGTAAGGTTGTACCAAAAAAAAAAAAAAGATGTATTTTCTTCTGATTATTAAGAATTATATGATTTGTAGCCTAAACTGACTTACATCCAGGTTATTGTGGTTAGCTGTCCTTTGTTTTAAATATCTTTTCTCTCTTCATGATGTTTTACTTCCTTGAGATGTTCATTAACAGCTGTCATGTTGTTGCAGCCTTCATTTCACTAGGCTAAATGGGTTAAACCCTTAAAGGCTCTTTGACAAAGCCCGATGTATTTAATTGCAGCTATATCAGATCATAACATTCACAGATCAGTATTCTGGAGACCAATGTCCTTCTACATTAAATTTTGCTCTTTTCCTAATTTTTAAGACTGAATTCTACTGTCATTAAAATGCACGTGGAGAAATAACTTGTGCCGTTTCCTTTTCCACATCCTTCCTTCATATCATACTACTTCATCTCCTTCCTCATTAACAGCTTTCCAAAGTCGACCTACTCTCCTGACCTCTTTCTTAAGTTTGCCAATGAGTTACACTAAATAAACAGATCATATTTTCAAAATAAAATATTTAGAAAAGTGGGATACAGACATGTTTCGAGGAGACTATTTGTCAGTACATCAGGCCCACAGCATCAAACTGAGGATCAGCAAAAATTCAAGAAAGTAGTTATTTAACAAAAAAACTTCATTTTGTACCCGAAAAACTGCAACTACACTGCCAACAGGTTTGATTCTGAAAATCAATGAAGTAGCAACTCTTGGTCCAGACCAAAAAGATCACTTGCAGATTTCCAGAAGGTTGTTGCATCTTTTAGGTTACTCTGAGTAACCTTCAACAAGATGCTCCAGAGTGACTCTAATATTCTCTCCCAGCTTCTTCCATTTGCAAAATACATCCCAATAGCTGAAACGTCCTGAGATATCTTTGTGACCAAAGAGGCAGAAGAAGATTTATCTACTCAAGAAAATTGATACTGTTTTCAAAATCCATTTTCTTCCTATGAAGAGAAGAATAAAAATTCCTTAGTTACCCTGTTCTTCAACAGTAGGGCTAATGTTTATTGATAAACTGTCATCTCATCTTACCATGCAATGATTTGATCTGGAAATCTCATAGATATGTTAAAGCTGATAGAACTGAAGTAAACAGGTACTTTTGTACCCTGTAGTAGTCTTCGAAAAAACTATGCTTACAGATAAGATTATTTTCTCCGATTTTAAAAAGAAAACAATACAAAATAATGTCTTGCTTTGTTTTTAATTTAACTTATTGAAGCATGGAAATTTTATTGTGAAATCATGGAATTTTTTGCATTCATTAAAAAAATAATCATCATCCCTTGTTTTGACTCCTTTGCCTCTCTCATGTATTATTAGATTTATTCTGAAGTAGTGCGAGAAAAAGTAAAATGGAAGGGAGGAAATACAACAGCCACAAAACAAAATATCTACTCTCAAGGTAAGTTTTGGAGTCAAAATACCTGTGACAGTAGAACTTAAAGGGAGTTCCTGAAAAGAGGCTATGTTCTAAACTTTCTTCATTAAGTAAATCTGTCTCCTAAGTAAATGTGAATATGCAGATCTCCAAACTGAGATCATTTACTTGATGTAAATGTCTGATTTATAATTTCAGAAACTACTTTGCAGAATTTTTTTAAGTTCTATATCGTTCAATATCCTTTTCCATAAATTTTTTTGCTAGGCAAGTCAGATAAAAATGACAGAGCAAGGACAAGAAATGTGTTTAAAATTTTGATCAAGTACTAGTGAAAAATGTTTTGCCATATTCCCTCAGCTCTAATAAAATGTACCCTTTCCATTTATTCTTCAACTAGATATCTATTGATGTTTGATTAAAAACAATCTCCCCTGCTTCTGTAAGTACCTTCATGTAATTCATGGGATTTTCTCATTTTCCCAGGTCTGCTTGGGTAAATAAAGGTTTCTTCTCAGCTCGGTTTCTTAGGTTGGATGTTGGAATAAACAAACTTCCATTAACTTCCTTTTTGTTTTGCTTTAGATTGCAAGTAATTCATCAGCATTTAAGAGAATCAACTGCTCCATCTTTCCCTATATATTTTGTTATACAAAGATGACCCCCCTTCCCATGAGCTTAGCTCCTGACTGTAGATAAATGCAAAAGAATAAGCACACAGAGAAATGATTAGCAGCTTGCACATACACATCTCCATGGTCTGCAGCTAGGTACAAAGAAAGACATGTTAAATTGCCTGTTCTTTTTATATAAAAAAAGAAAACTTATTTATCCTATGGGTAAAATGTGAGTTGACCTACTGCATTACAGTATAAGCGTGAACAAGGTTACTCTTCCCCCCTTTCTGCTAAATAATAAGGCAACTCATGCTGAGGGTGCACTTAAACTATATCTATAACTCTTGGAAATTCATAGATCGTAAGGCCAAATGGGACCATTATGATCATCTTGCCTGACCTCCTCTATAGCACAAGCCATAGGGTTTCGACAACATAACAGTATTTGTAATTTCATATCCATTAGAGTGCTATTTATAGGATATATATTGTATTGAAATGGCAGAATATTCATTGCTCTGAAATTCTGCTGGATAATTTTACTACTGTAGTGTTATCTACAGGGTTCTCGGTTCATATTAATAACAAAAAAAAAATCAAAATTTCAAGTAATTTGCTAAAAATGTGACCATGTAATAAGCAGATTGCTTGGGACAACATCTGCAAAAACATATACTTAATGTTGATATAAAAGAATCCAGATAATCTATTAATTACCAAGTACTGTAGTACTGAAGTCTAATTAAGAAAAGAAATGGACCAGTTGGTCCGTTGCAACAACTGGAGTATTTTAGCAAGAACAGAGAAAACTGAACCAAAATCTGTGTCCTTTTCACAAGGCTTATTCTTCTTCTCTACTGAAGCTCTTTTTTTCTTTGGACTGATATCAAGAACTATGGTGCCTAATTTTCATAGTACCATTTCTATAAAATGTCTGCTACAAATGGAAACTGATTTTAAATAGTGACTAGGGCAGAAGTAGGCATCCTCACTGTTATACATGTAAAACAAACTGAACCTCATCCCCTGCCTTGCTTTGTAAAACTATCACTATTAGCCCTCAAGTTTCATTTCCTATCTATGTGAAACACCAGGAAATGTCTTCTGCCTTTTCTGTAGGAGCCACTAATGAAATGTTCGACACTGAGCAGTCCTAGAGCTACCCATCAAACCAAACCACCTTCACTGCTCAAATCTTGGAAATGGGTAATATACCTGATTTTTAAAGATAAGAATCCAGATATCACCCATGTTTGTATTTGCTGCTGGGAAGGGAGCAATAAAAGGTCAATTAGGATTTCTACTGATCATTGGTTAAAATGATTTAACTCGTCTTTTAGCAAAGTAATAAAGGTCCTCGAAGTAATTACATCGTTTTGTTAAATGCTAAGAATGATGAGATAAAACAGCATGGATGTCATTGGTCAAAGATGTTTATCTGTGTGTTTTAAAGGTTTTAAACATGAGCTTATAGAAGAGCCTATGCTATTCAGTTCAGTCCCCCAGTCTTCTCTAAAATTACACAAATTCAAAGACATATGAACAAGGATGCCTTAAAAAGAGCATGTTTCATTTAACATGTTTCATTTAACAGAAGCCTTCAGAAATTCAGTAAAATAACCAGTAAAATATCTGTAAAAATAAGCAGATGTTGTAAAATCTGAAACGCTTTGTTCAGAGAGTCTCCTTGCTATGCAGGAGCTTTGAAAAACTACTGTGACAAGTACATGAGGAGGGTTGTATCTCAAGATTTTCATTTTGATTTGTTCACTAGTAAATTCTCCAAAAGCGTACATAATTACAACATTTAGCTAAAAAAGGTTAGTTTAAAAGTAGTTTTTAAACGTATTTCAATAGAGGGAAAGAGAGGAGGAATGAAGAGACCAATTAACCAATTTTTCTTGGCCTTTCTCTCATGCACAGACACATTCTGTACGAACCCCTGTTTTGATGTATTATTTTAATTAATCCCGGTCTTTTGATTTCTGCAAAAAAGAAGGTTAGCAAATGTAACAATGCTCGAGAGTTTCTTTATCGTAAAAGACACATAATTTCAAGCATTTAATAAGGTAGATTTATTCTGGGTAGTTTAGTTTGCACATTCACTCAAACAGCCCTCCCCAAAGACAACATTAAAAATGTGATTAGTTAGCTGCCATCAATAACACAAAATAGGAAAACACTCTCTGAAGGGACAGCTTTGTGGAGGGCACTACACAGTGTGTAGTAAAAAATATATGGCCTAATAAGTTTACATTTGCAGGCTCATTTGTTAAAACTCTTGAATTTCTAATTTGTGTCAGAAAGATAAATGGATGGGGCCTCAGTAAAGTGTAAGATTAATACTGATGGATGGGGATTCAGATTTTTGCTAGCCTCTTACTTCTGTACAACCCAGTAGGCAGTTTACGGGGGAAACCAAATGTAAATAAAAAAGAGGACATTATTTACCTTGGTCAAGGCCAATTACCAGTTATATTGTTCTTTTCAACTTTATTGTTTGGATGTAAATTATCCTTATCTAATTATTGTTTAATGCATTTTGGTAATCAAGCCCATACAAAGTGTAATTAGACACTAAAAAGGACAGGCACCCCATGGTTACTTTGAAACACTGCAAATAATCAAATGGTAGAAATGGAGACCTCTGGGACCTTTTGGGTTGTAAGGTGGAAGAATAATAATAAAGCATACTATATAATAAAAGACTGCCTTACACCTGAATCAAAATGCTCACACAAAATGAAAATGAGCTGAGGTTAATATGAATAATAAAATAGGTGGGATATGTGTACGCTGTGCGCAGTTGATTTCACCAGCTTTCCTTCTACATGCAGTGCCTGTGCAGTGCTACCACCATGCTGCATTTTCAGCTCCTGAACCTAAAGCTTTGGAACAACCTGCCTCCCTGCCTGTTTTGCATTGAGGACAAAAAAGGACAGGATGCATCTTCTTCCTGCAACTCTTTCCTAAGTGCTGTGCTGTAATTCAACTGTAAATTACTGTACATGATGCAGAAACTACTGACTAAAATTCTACAGCTGGTATTAATATAGAGGTCAGAATAGACGTGCTCATGCCACTTCTTACTGCCTTTGCAAACTCTGAATCTGTTAAAACAGATATTTATGTCTCAGATTATAATTGAAGAAAACTGATTGCTGTTATTATTATTTAAGTTTAGCTCTAGTTTCTGTATGACTCATACGTTGATAAGAATGCATGATTAAATGCATGTTCACTTGAAAAGGTCATGGCACTAATGCCAGAACAGCCCTTTTGCTGTGAATAAAGTTATTGCCTTATTTTTAACTGACTGCAGCTTTACATTCTGGCTAGATAAAGGATCCATTTGTGTTACAGAAGCTCAGGCTTGAAATTTGAATTTCATCACTGGAAGCAATTACAGTATCAGTGCTGTCTCTGGATGTAATCTCTCATTTAGTAATTTAATTAAAAACAAGTAGTACCATGAGCACCAGAACTAATGAAGCTTAGTTTCCAATAGAACTGTGTTCACATGGTTGATTGACTTTTAACTGAGCTACGAGGAAGCTTCTGTGTAAGTCCCTCCTCTGTTTCTATAATGCCAGAAAATGTCCAATTTCTAGTTCAACAACATTAAACACTTTGTATCTCTACTGTTCCTGACATAGCTCAGCGTTTCAAGAGGGAAGTTTGGTTGGGACAGCCATTGTAAGAAAATGCTCAGAAAGAGCTGGGCACCCAAAACCCCAACAGCCAGTGCTTCAAGTGTACTTGTGTAGTATGCTTGCCACAGCTGCCCCAGCCAAACTGGCTTCCTTCTTGCAACTCTGAACTGTGGGGCTGCATGGAGAGAATGCATGTAGCTTGCATTCTCTCTTGCATGAGAGAATGTATCCATTAAATATGACGGGAAAACGTTTTAAGAGTTAAGTTACACAGTGTACCCAACGCAAGTTTTCAGTGCAGTGTTTCAGCCACATCGAAACATACAAATCCGTCACATGCACATGGCACATATGTTCAAACCAAGGACACCATACCTTTCTGGGATGGGATGTGGCAGCTGGTAAAGTGCGTTCGGTTGTGGTGCCTCCACCCCTGAAGGGTGTTAGAAAACAAAGGGGTAGCTCAACATGTGTCTGCCTGTTTATATACCAGATCTTACTGAAAACTGGCCATCCAACCCATGATGGAGAAATTGCTGGTATCGAGGGTTCCCAGAACAAAACAATGTGAATATTTGCTCGTGGGATGAAGCACAAATGCTTAAAATTAGAAACACGAGAAGTGACAACAGTTTGAATTAAGTGTAAAATTGTCATCAGTTTAATCCTTCACTTTGGAAAGAAAACACTTGGTGCCTTTTTGTTTGTTTTAAATATAGTGATAATGAATCTTTTATTCTAGACACTTGGGTTAATAGTTACTAATTACAGAGATTTATTTGGAGATGCCTCCAAAAATATTTATTTTTATAGTCTCTTGAGACAACTGCTTCTGGTAAATTTTTATTGATGATAGCACATAGGGACTAAAACTACACATCCACTGAGTCTGTTGTTTTGTAATGTAATCACAGCTCTAGAAAAAATAATTGAAATGACATTCACATTGATACCCACATTCAGAAAGTCATATATTCAAGTCCATATATATTCAACAAAGAAGGTAGGCATATCTTTAACATTATACAGGGATTTTAACTTTTGTTGTTTTCACCAAGTTTTAAACAGAGTCTTGAGTGCGTTGCTGGTAAGAGCCTAAACATAAGTTTTCTGTCTAGCACTGTCACAAATGTTGTATCTTCAATCTATTAACCACATTTAATAACAAGTTTTTGTGATGTTTTCAGATCTGTCAAGGCAGAATTTTGTATCTCTCATTCTGTATACATCATTCTAGTCTTGCTAGTGCAGTTTTTAGGAAATGTTTATTAAAATGAATAAATGAATTCTCTACCTGTTCTCTGTGTGAATGATCAAAAATATGGTTCTTTGGATTAGTTTGAAAGAAACAAATTGCATTTTGTATTGCATAATTTTAAAATTTCCTAACCCATCTATAATAGCAGGCTGTTTAAATGGAATACTGGATTTAAAAAAAAAAGTTTTCAATAACATAAAATAGTTGACACTGTTATGAATTATTTCTACTCCTGTTTATTCAATGAAACTACAGTGCACCATTCAACTGTGGAAAAAAATTTCCAGCCTATCCTTACAATTGAGATGAAGTCATATATATGATGAGTGTTGGCCTCTTCTCCCAGGCAACTAGCGATAGGACAAGGGGAAATGGCCTTAAGGTGCACCAGGGCAGGTTCAGATCGAGTATTTGGGAAAATTCCTTCACTGCAAGGGTGTAGTTTAGTTGGCATGGTGGCTGAAGGTTGAACTTGATCTTGGAGGTCTTTTCCAACCTTGATGATTCTCTAAAATTCACCACACACCAGGCTATGTCTAGTGTGTGTGTTTATAATTAATAATTTTCCCCCAGTCATCAGAACACTATTAAAAAGTCAAATTATTCAGAAATAAAATCGCACTATGTCTTGTTTTCTTTTTTTTTCTTTTTTTTTTTTTTTTGGCACCCACTCTTTGCAGTGACAGAGTGAAATTTTTTTACAACCTTCTCCAGATGCCATCCATACTGAGAGTTTCAGCTCTGGTAGGACTTTCAGGTTTTCCACTCTTCCACTTTTTTACTCCAGTATAATTTTAGTTTTGCTTTCTCCCATGCAGTATTCAGCACTCACTTGGGGTCAAGAAGCTCAGCTGTTTACAACTGAACAGCATGAGTCTGTTCAAGAAAACCAGTAACAACTAGAATCTTCCAAGAAATTCCATTAAAGAAATTGCATAGTCAGTGGAAATGCTCATGTAATGCCATCACAATTCCCAAGAAGTAATGGTTTCTACAGAAACCATATACTGGCTGCATATTCCCAGAGTTCATCAGTTTCCCAGCTGCTTTTGTACACAGAATTGGTGAGCATGAATGCCTTATTGGTAGAGACCCCTGGCTGCAGAAGCTCAGCACTTTTGTGGAACTCAAACATGGCCCTAGGGAACTCGGTTTCACCTCTTCCTTTAAAAGTGTATTACCATACGTGGCTTCAGAGTTGCATCAGAAATGTAACACAGGACTAACCTTTTGGAATGAGTCCAAAGGAGGGCCAGAGTTGACCAGAGGGCTGGGACACCTCTCCGATGAAGACAGGCTGAGAGAGTTGGGCTGTTCAACTTGGAGAAGTGAAGGCTGCAGAGGGAGTTTTTACAAGGGTATGTAGTGATAGGACAAAAAGGAATGGCTTTAAAGTGAAAAAAAGTAGATTTAGATTACAAATTGGGAAGGAATTCTTTACTGTGAGGGTGATGAAGCACAGGAATAGGTTGCTCAGTGAAGCTGTGGATGTCCCATCCCTGGAAGTGTTCAAGGCTAGGTTGAATGGGGCTTTGAGCAACCTGGTCAAGCAGAAGGTGTCCCTGCCCACGTCAGGAGGGTTCGAAATGGATGATGTTTTGGGTCCCTTCTAACCCAAATCTTTTTATGATTCTAGGATTCTAAAAGGGTACTGAAGGCTGTATGCTCAAGAGTTTCAGCAACAAAAGGGCCAGGAGGGGACTTCACTGCATGTCTGAATAAATGTTAGCCAAAAGGTAGGTCTCCTTCTCAAAAGTTAGTAGAACTTACAGAACTGAGGTTGGCTGGTTACATTGTTCTTCATGAATTTTATGCAGAACAGGTATAAATTCTGTAATGAATCCATGTGCAATTGCTTTCAATTCTTCTCCAAGCGGATGACAATGCTGTGTGTGTTCATCTACATTTGCAGCTGAGATGGATCACTGCGCTTGACATTTCAAAGGCTAAAAGCGATCTAAAAAATAAACACACTGCAGTAATTTTGAAGGCTGATCAGCCTTTTAATGTGGTGTCAGTTGACTGTTATTTTGTAAATTAGGCAGTGATTTGATTTTTTATCAATTTTTAGCGGTGTTTAACATCACCTAACTCATGAAGAAGGCAGCATTGGTAGCCTGAAATGTAATGATGCTTTTATCTACTTTAAAAACAATGACAAGTCTTTAAAATATTTGGGATGACTTAAGTAGTCATTAAAGAGATGCTAACACAGATACCATGCCAGCATGCCTTGTGAGCTTCCAGGCAGAGCTTGACAAGTCCCTTCCATGTGCCAGCAGGAGTTTCAGTAAGGGGTATGTGCTTGAGCAATGAATCTTGTTGAAAAAGGGGGAATTCAAAAATGACGATATGAATACCAAGTTCCCCTGGATTTGGGACTTACTTTACTTTCTTCACATCTCCAGTAAGGAAAAGTACACTCCCAACACACTTAATAAGGAACTGTTTTTGGTGGTTTCAGTAGAGGGGAACCCCTTAAGTCTCAGTTTTGAGGAATGAGTATAGTTTCATTAATGTGACTCAGCTGTTGCTACTGGTAATCAGAATTGAAGTAGCTGTTTCGTGTTTTCTTTTCTTTTGAGGCTTTACACAATGTAATAGATTTTTTAAAGGATGTTTTATTTTATTTTTGAGAGGTTCTAGATCCTAATATAAAAACATAAGAGGTATCATACTGTAGATGTATCTACTGAAAAAGGGTTTGCCTAGAAAAGAAGTCTGGATCATAGAATTTTTGAATTGAAAGGGACCTACAGGGGACATCTAGTCCAACTCCTGGCCCTGCAAATGACCACCCCAAGAATCACACCATTTGCCTGAGAACATTGTCCAGACACTTCTTGAACTCTATCAGGCTTGGTGCAAGGGACAACTTCTCTACAGATCCAGTTCCAGTGCCCAACCACTCTCTGGGTGAAGAACCCTTTCCTAATATCTGACCTAAACATTCCCTGACATAACTTCAGGCCATTCCCTCGGGTCTTGTCACTGGTCACCACAGAGGAGAGATCAGTGCCTGCCTCTCCTCTTTCCCTCACATGGAAGTTGTAGACTGCAGTGAGGTCTCCCCTCAGTCTCCTCTTCTCCAGGCTGAAGAGAACAAGTGATCTCAGCCGCTCCTCATATGGCTTCCGCTAAAGGCCCTTCACTATCTTCCTTTGGATGCCGTTCCTAAAAATGATAAGGTATTTTAAAAATTTCTGCAGAACACCTTTGCTAATAGAGATATTGAATGCTTCAGTTAAGGCTATCCTGGCACTTATGTTTACTTTTAAGTGATTTTGTCAGTGAGAGAACCAACTTCATGCAGAGCTTTCAACACAATACATTAGCAGTGAAATTGCTGTCAAGGTATTTTTCTTTCCAATCTTGCTTTCATAGAAGTAAAGAGTGTGTTTTGGATTAATTTAATTTACGATTAAATTTGTCATTTAAATTACGTGACCATAAGATAACTGTTCTGTGGGAGGCAGACAGGTATATGGTAGTATAGAAATAATTTCAGTTGTTTGAACAGATTACAATTTAAATTAGAATCATTGAATCATAGAATCAGCTGATTCTGAAAAGACCTCCAAGATCATCAATTCCAAGCCTTGATCCAACACTACCATGGTTATTAGACCATGGCACTAAGTCTCACATCCAG
>VZRE01005734.1:0-25833 GCA_013396775.1 Cephalopterus ornatus | reverse complement strand
TGCAGCCCAGGATACAGCTGGCTTTCTATTCACCTTGTGAGCGCAGTATCTGATTTTTCATTGACTAGTATCTCTAAGTCCTTCTCCTCTGCTTTTAAACTCTTCATCCCCTGGTCTGTAATGATACTGGAGATTGCCCCGAGCCAGGAGCAAGATGTTCAACTTGTCTTTATTGTCCTTCAGGAAGTTTACATGGACCCACTCCAGAAAGCTGATTATGGAAGAGCAGGCTTTTGGCTGCTTTCAAGCATATTTGGGTCCAGACACCCCAATGGAGCTGTTGTTTGTGTAGAGAGAAGGCCCTGTGGGTACTGTGGTGGTTGGAGGCTATCTTGGGCACAGAGATCACAAAATTAGGGTTTTCGATTCTCAGAGAAGTAAGGAGGAGGGTCAGCAGAACTGCCACCTTGGACTTCTGGAGGACAGACTTTGGTCTGTTTAAGGGACTTGCTGACAGAGGGAGGCAGTCTTGAATGGCAGAGAAGTCCAAGAAGGCTGAACATTCTTCTAGAAGGAAATTCTAACAGGAGCAGGCTGTCCCCATGTGCTGAAAGACAAGCCAGTGGGGAATAAGATCAGCCTGGCTGAACAGAGAGTGTTGTCTGGAACTCAGGAGAAAAAGGAGAGTTTATGACCTTTGGAAAAAGGGTCAGGCAACTCAAGAGGACTACAAGGATGTTTTGAAGTTAGGCAGAGAGAAAATTAGAAGGGCCAAAACACAATAGAACATAATCTGGCAACTGCCATAAAGCAAAATAAAAATGTTTCCATAAATGCATGAACAGCTGGAGGGCTAAGGAAAATCTCCTTCTTTTATTGGATGTAGGGGGAAACAGTGACAAAAAATGAGGAAAAATCTGAGATACTTAATGCTTTCTTTGCCTCAGTCTTTATCAGCATCGCCAGTTTTTCCCCTGGGTACTCAGCACTCTGAAGTGGAAGACAGGGATGGGAAGCAGAATGAAGCCCCCGTAATTCAAGGGAAAAGTTGTCAGTGACCTTCAATACCCCTTAGACACACACAAGTCTATGGGACCAGATGGGATCCATGCTTTACTGTGCTGCTTTTAATTATTTATCAGCAGTCCTGACTACATGGAGACGTTCCAGTTTACTGGAGGTTAATAATGTGGTGGATTAACCTTGGCTGAATGCCAGTTGCCCACCAAACTGTTCCTCTTCTCAGCAAGATGGGGAAAGAAAGTAAAATGCAAAAACTTTGTAGATTGAGATAAGACAGTTGACTAAAGCAAAAGTGAAAGGTTGTGTGCAATCAAAGAAAAAACCAAAGATTTTAGTCTCTAATTCCTATCAGCAAGTGATGTCTTTTGCTTCCTGGGAGGCAGTGCTACAGTGTGTTTAGTGGTTGCTCTGGAAGGCAAACACTGAAAATAATAAATGCCCCCTTTCCTTCTTCCTCCTCTTAGCTTTTATGGTATGGAATACTCCTTTTTCAGTTTGGGGCAGTTGTCTTGTTTATGTCCCCTCCCAAAATTTTCCCACCCAGAATGTTGGAGGGATAGGCTGGTGCTGTGGAGGCAACTGCTCAGTAGTAGCCACAGCACCAATGAGTTACCAAAACCTTTGTAGCTATCAATGAGTAAGTTGCCAGCCTTTGGAGACACAGAAACAGGAGAACTGAGCCTTTTGCTGGTACAAGACCAACATTTGTCTTGAGGAGGTTTACCGGGCATTTGAAACCTAAAGCTTAGGTTGAGCAAAAGGTTTGTTTTTAAGTAATGGCCACCTTTGTGTTTTCATCTGAGAAAGAATTGAATCCCTGAACATTTCCTGCCCTCCTTCTCCCCTCCTTTGTTGCCAATGCCAAGGCTTATGTTACTGTAAGATGAATCTCTTGTGGTGGGATCATTCTGAGTTGGTTTGTGTACAGGGGAAGCGATGTAAGTTGCCAGTCAGCTGGCCTTTGCTGTTACCCTGCACTGCTGTTGCCCTGCACTGCTGTTCAACTCAACCTGAAAAAGAAGGGCTGTGGGCTGAGAAAGTGTGGGTGGCCAAGTCAACAGGAGATGGCTAGGGACGTTTGTAGTGGCAATTGAAACAGTGAATAGGACAAGAACTGTACAAAAGTAATGGCTACCACTGAGAACTACTACAGGAGATTGCTTGATATATTTGCTTTAATTAAATTCTTTATGCAACCATAACTGGCTAGAAGGCATATTGAGGAACAAGGTTTTAGGAGACCATCTCTTCTCTGAACCGTCTTTCCTGCACGCCTGGAAATAATTTTCATCCTTTGTAAATGCTAAACATGACAAGGTGCTCTTTTGTCCCATCCTTGAGGTCAGGAGAAGATGCATCTGCTGACTCACATGGAGCAGAAGCAGATCGTGATCCTGCTCTCCTCGCCACCAAGCTTAGGCTGCAGCCCTGCCTGTCACTCAGAGTAACTGGTGGCTGTGCAAGCCTACCCAGAAGTTTGAGGTGTCCAGGGAATTAGACTTAGAAGAATGACATCTTTCAAAATTATTATTTTATAAGTAAGTGGGACATTTCTTTATCTGAGAACTATGTGTGTCCTGCTGATGGAAAGTATTTCCACTTAATGAAAGTTCGAGGCTGAGGCTGAAATCAAAGCAGAAACACTATGGCTGTATTTGTGTGGGTTTGTGTGGCAAGGTTTTGGTAGTAGGGGGGCTACAGGTGTGGTTTCTGTGAGAAGCTACTGGAAGCTTCCCACATGTCCAATGCCAGGCGGCTCCAGGACAGACCCACTGCTGGCCAAGGCCAAGCCCATCAGTGTCAGCGGTAGTGCGGCTGTAATAACAAGCTTAAGAAGGGAAAGAAGTTACTGTGCCGGAGCAATTGCTACCAGAGAAGGAAGGACTGAGAATATGTGGGAGAAACAGCCCTGCAGACACCCAGGTCAGTCAAGAAAGAGGTGGGGAAGTGCCCCAGGCACCAGAGCAGAGATTCTCCTGTGGCCCGTGGTGCAGCCTATTGTGAGGCAGCTGTGCCCCTGCAGCTTGTGGAGGTCCATGGTGGAACAGAGATTCACCTGCAGCCTATGCAGGACCCTACACTGGAGGTGGCGGATGCCCAGAGGAGGCTTTGACCCCCATGGAAGCCCATGCTGGACCAGGGTCCAGGTAGGACTTGTGACCCAGTGAGAGAGAAGCCCACGATGGAGCAGGTTTGCTGGCAGGATTGTTAGCCCGTGGGGAACCCATACTGGAGCACTAAATGAAGAACTGCAGCCCATGGAAGCACTCACATTGGAGAAGTCCAAGGAGGACTGTCTCCCGTGGAAGGGACCCTATGCTGGAGCAGATAAAGAGTGTGAGAAGCTCCTCCCCTGCAGAGGAAGGAGAGGCAGAGACAGTGTGTGATGAACTGACCACCATCCCCATTTTCTGTCCCTCTGGGGTGGAGGAGGTAGAGAAATCAACAGTGAAGCTGAGCCTAGGAAAGAAGGGAGAGATGGGGGGAAGTTGATTTAAGTATATTTTGTACTACTTGTACAGACATAAAACTGACATTACTGCCGAATCAGCTTTTTTTTTTTTTGGTTGATTTGGTGTTTTGTTTTGCATTTTTTGTGGGTTTTGTTTGCTTGTTTTCTTGTTCTTAATTTCAAACAGATTTCCTGCTATGGGTGCTCAAATACTGTATTTTAGCTATGCTGCAATGCTGCCACTTAGAGTGAACATTTCAAAGTTCTTACTATGTGTGCTTTGTAACTGAAATCATTGTTTTAAAATAAAATATGCTGGAGAAGTATCACTAGAAATTGAATAAGTGCTTCAGAAAATGCTCCATTTTGAAGCTAAAATGTGTTGCTTAAAAAACCCCAAACAAATAACATGCACACAACCCCAACCCAATGGCTCATCTTGTGTTAAATATATTAAACTGTTGTAAATGTTGACACACTAGGAAAGTTCAAAAGGTTGCTAATCTAGCTGGTCTACAAAAAAGACTACCTTTGTTTTCTAAGAACTATAAATATTTTTATGATTTACAAATTGTTGATATTATATTGTTTTAAATAATACAGTAGAGCATTTTCTATACAATACGGCAGAGTACAAATGATATCTGCATATTTCTAAATGCATTATCTACTTAAAGGAAAGAAACTGCTATTTCTGACTAGAAAAATGCACTCAAATTTTCAGTAGCTGTCTTTTCATGGCAGCAATATCTAATGTTCTGAGCCTTCCAGTAACTTTGGAAGTTTAATGTACAAATGTGTAATGTAGAAATTAGCACAGTAGCTACAGTTACTGTGAACTGCTGAGCAGCTAGGAACTGAGATGCTAGTGTGCAGATAAAACTGAATTAAAAATCAACCACATCTTTCATCATGGAACTAGAACTGTGCAGTTATTGATCTGGTTTAATAAGAACATGAAGCTTAACAACTTATAGATCTCTTTGGGATCCTTTCTTTGCATACTCCAAAAATGTAAGATTTTGCCAATGGGATAAGAATACAGGAATAAAGCTCAGGCACAGACAGGCCTGAGCCTCACTGTTTTTGTCTGATTTGGTTTTTGGTTTTTGGTTTGGTTTGGTTTGGTTTTTTTTAACTGTATTGCTCAGTAAGTTTTGAATCTGTGTATTTGATATTTTTTCCCCTATATGGCAGGGTGGTGCCATATAAACTATTTTCCTGATCTAAAAGAAAGAAAAGGGAGTTGGGGAAAAAAGCAATTTGCAGAAACATTCTCCTGTAGATTTTAATGATGAATTTGAAATGTGTGCCACAACTGAAAAACATGAAGCATCACATTTCCTTTCATGTGATGCTGGTATGACCTTTGTTCAGAGTAGCAGGAAGTATTATTTCTACAGTAAGTATGCTACACTTTCAGCCCAGTAGTTGTGGAGCAGAAAGCTTAACATGAACAAACAGATATAAATTGTCAGGTCACATTTCTGTGAGAGTTCACATTAGGCAGTAATAAAAATGTAAGAGCTTACAATGAAATGAAATTCATAATGTAAAGATCAAACCTGCCTATGAGAGTCTTTTAAGGAAAGCTGTTGGACTGAAAAGATTACAGTTTTGTTTTAATAGACAGTAACACAGTACAGCAAAACTAGGGCATTTCTGATGGACAAATGTTATGAATTAGGACCTGATTCAGTAGAAAAATGGCATCTATTTCCATGTGGATGATCTTACTGTGCAAGAAAAACTGTCTTTCTTTTTAAACATGAATGTTGCTCTTAGATCAAAGCAAAATAAAACAAAAGCATAAATAGCAGTTGTAATTTTTAACTTTGAAATAAATACTCATGCACTGAACTTTATGGTTGTTTATTGGATGGCAGCATTGAAGTGATTTAAATTCAAACATTCCAGTTTAGCAGAGGTAAAATGTTAGTTTATGGACATCACTGATAATGTACTAGTTTGTACCTTTCCTTCAGTAAGCACGCTAATGTAAGAGCAGTGTAGCAGTGAGACATCATAACCCACGAGAGAAGGTTCAGAGCTAAAAGCACAAAATCAGTTTAAATGGAAACTCAGCAGATCACTTCTAGTCAGTCTGTCATGTGAAGATACCAAGTTATCTGACTTAATAGCTGTGAAGTTTTTAATGAAGTATATTTAAACTAAGATGGCTTATCAGAATCCACAAGCAGTCTCAGCATACACAGATGATTGCAAGTATATTTGTAATGAATTTTTGTGATTTTTTTTTCAAATGTAGTTTTTCCAAATATGCTTAATTCAAATTAAGAGTGAAAACAGATAAGGTTTTGAAAGTCACCATACAAGAACAGCTGTGTAGCAGCAGATTGACTGTGTACTGAGCAGAGTAGTCTGTTACTAGTAGCATTCACCATCAGATATCTAAGAAAGAATATGAGAAAATGAAAGATTATATTAATACTTCTCCCAGTACTCATCGCTCTCAGCATTACGTAGTTCAGGAACTTTCTCAGTCAAAAGCACTATTTATCAGTTTAATAACCTCAGTGAATTTTGGTTTTTCTTCAATTAAGTTGTCTGATTGCTTGGTTTAAGTCTTGTGAAAACTTTTTAAATATAATTTTGTGGTCATCTAAAAAATGCATCCCCTATTTCCTTTTAAACAAGAATGTAAATTTAAACTGTAGTTAGAGAAAATGCTATTAACTACCATTATGCGTATGTGTTTGTAACTAATCCTGACATTTTTTTGTCTGTCTTCATCATGCTCTTTTCCCTTTCACTTCTATTTCAGTATGCATTTTAGCCTGTGTATTCATTGACACAAGGCCTTGTCCTGCCTTTACCTGCAATGTGAAGTACCGTGCTACAGCACTAATATTTACAGAGGAAATACTATCTGCTGAGGCTATATGTGCAAAATCTCAGTAATAACAGACGGAATACAAGTTTTTTGCCCCCTGCCTTAACATCATAACTTACAGTCTGTGAACTGTTTACTACAACATTAGGCATGTGAAAGCAAACTTCTGCAATCACGGTAGCTGGCTTCAGTAAACCCAGTCTGCTAACACAGAGCAATTTGTTACTTTAAGTTTCTGGTTGTAAAACTCTAGAGAGCACCTAGTAATAATGTAGCTTCATAAATGTTGTACTGGCTGCTTGCTTATTATGTATTTGCCTTTGACTATGTATGATCCTTCCATGGATAATGCTTGGAAACAGTCTGGCTGATGATGGGTTAAATTTGCAGGTATGCAAAATAGTTGATTTAGACCATCCCCTTTCTTGAAGGGGAAGATACACTTCAGTGCAAGCTGTCGACTCAGAAATGACGCACCAAGAAAAGCATCACTGAGATCACTTAGATAATCTGACTGTTTCATAGGCAAACCAAGTAAATAAAACAGCTCTTTCCTCCAATAACTTCTCTGGTAGAAAAACAGATGCTTTCTGTCATGTCTTCTTATTTCTCATCAGGCAAAAGCTGTAAAAATGTTTTTTTTTAACATTCTTCAGCCCAAAAATGTTTATTTAAGTTTGTGTAAGGAAAGCTTTATCACCCATTTCAGACATAATTTTTTTGAAAGTAAACTAGACTTCTATATTTTGGATATTCTGTACTACCTAGCTCACAGGATTATTGTGAACAGCCTTGCCTGCAAATTTTTTGAGAGGGTTACATGATGAGCATTGAGTGTATTTATATCTCTCTGACACCTGAAACTTGTGCATATATATAATAATTTGAATTATGTGCCCAATAAAACTACGAAGTCCTTACCTTTTTTCTTTTTTTCCCCCTCACGGGTGGTGTGTGTGAGTAAGCTTATTTCAGGAAGTGACAGGAGACTTCTTACTGGGCAGGAGGATGAAACGTACTTATAGATGTTTTGAGTGACTTGTATCGTATGATGGACATAGGCCGTGGTCCAACACACATTGAAGGAATCACTAACTTTTTCTGGTCTTTCTTTTCAATAAGGTAAGGCTTGCCTGGTTTAAATTGTCATGGGGTGTCTGCTACTTTTTGTTACACCTCTGGCTGCAGTAGGTGTAACCCGAGCTTCGGATGCCCAGCAGACCCGAGACAGCTCGGGCGACAGTATCGGCACGATGGAAGAGCTGCTCTGACAGTCGAATCCGCAGGGCGAAGCTGGAATTGAGCAAAGGAATCCTGCGTTCCTGTCATCTCATTCCTCTGTCTCCCCGCTCCTCTTGCCTGCGTGCCCACGGAGAAGTGAGGGCGAGGGTGTGGCGAGCGGAGCCAGCTCTGGATGTGCCACTGGATGTGCCACTGGATGGCAGCATTGACTATGTGTTGGACCGGGCGGCACTGCCGGGGCCGGGCTGGGTTCTGGTTCAGCCTCGTTAAACATTAGCCGGGTAAAAGATTGATTGCAATGCAAATATATTTATAACCACTAGAGATAGTCACCTTCCACCCCAATTAGCCTTTGAATTGATTTAGTGAGAAAAACATCTATTATGGAATAAAAGTCTTAGAGATTAGTGTTGCATTATTTCAGTACATTTGAAATAGCTGTAGGTAAGAGGGTCTTACAGGCATCAATAAGCTTTAATATTATAAAGTGCTTTTAGGCTACATCAGGAGCAAATTACAAGTTGAAGGTTTGTTTGCTGAGTAAAATATAACTACAGGTATGTTGAGTATGCTGGGACTTTATGGTATTTACAAAATCTAGCTTATAAAATTTTTCTTTTCATTCTTTTATTTTTTAAAAGGGATTAGTACACTGATTACAAAAATGTGCTTCTTTCTGCAAGCTAACAGAAATCAGTTATGTTTTGAAGTTGTCTGATTTTTTTTTCTATTTTCCCTTCTTTCCAAAGAGCCTGGAGTGAGAGGAATGGTGGTGGTTCTTTCTCTGAAGAAGGAATCTTAGGTACACCCTGATGTCTGACTAGTATTGCTAGGAAAGAATCCAGGAAAGAAGAGAATTTTCTACTTGAAATTATTGTAAAGAGCTGGTCTGGTTTAATGCTTCTGATTTAAAGACCCAATTTATATCACACTGAGTTTCAGTTACGGGTGAGAAGTGTTATTTCTTTGAGAGGCAAAATTTCCCTGATATTTTATAATATTGCACTGTTTTTGCTGCTTTGATGTAAATTAGCTTCCTTTCTAAGGAGTACAATGTGAACAAACAGCCTTTGAAAACAGAACTGGAGCTGTAGCTGGATGCTTCCCAATTCAGATTCCACACCTCCCAGTCTCCCCGCTTCCCACTGTAAAATCTGTGCAAGTCTTTGCTTTCTATTTATGTATTCATTTGTGTTTATATAAAGGATGAGCTTAATGAAGTCTGTGCAGTCACAGCAGGATAAACCACTGTGAGATCAGATGTGGCCCTGTGCTGTGTGTGAGAGCAAGACCTTTGAGCTGTGAGTGTTCTTATTCTCTGTATTGTTCCTCAATCCATCTTTATTTAATCCATAGCTTGTATGGTTAACACCATTAAACATAAAAGGTAATTTCAAAATACACTGCCAGCTTTTTACATGTTGGGAAAAATTATAACTTATTGTGTTCTTTATGACAGTAGAAAAATACTTTATGCAATCCAGACTACTGGCTTTGATGGCTCGAACCACAAAGATCACCTTTCTTCCACTCCCCACAGCATCTATTGTGACTGTTTCGAAGTCTAGTCTGAAATTTACCTGAATTCATAAGAAATGTCTGTATCCAGATGACAAAATATTTTTATTGATGCTGAGCAAAAACACATTCCTTGGTATGAAATGTTAAATATATTTTAGGTATTTGTATTTATAGTTTGCTTTCTGACATTTAAACAAACAGTAAGGAGACAAAGAAAAATGATAAAATAGGAGAAATATTACCAATGTTTGCCAAGTATATCTTTGAATGTGCAACAGGGCTGAAAGGTTTAAAAATGTAGAACATGCTATAAAAATTGGAAGAAAAAGAAGTAAAGTGAATAATTCTACATCCAGCTTCCTTTGTATCCCTCTTTTGGATATCTACAATGCACCGCAGCATTGATACCAGATAATACAATGATATCCCACTTAGTCATGGTGAAGCATGCTGGACAATCTTTCAAAAATCAGCTGGAAGCAAAACCTCCTGAAGGCAGCCTAGATCTGGTGGGATTTGTCTTTATGTGTGTGTACATAAGTGTGAGATACGCGAGATTTAAACATAAATGGCATGCATGCAAAATACACTGGGATTTAAAATATATATTGTACATTCTGCAAAATATTTGTTCCTGTATATCTTCAATTCTGAAGAAATAAGCAGTATGACAAAAATAGAATCCAGGGAGCTAATATTGGCATTGATTTTTAATTTACACAGAAGTTATTGCAAATATATATCAGTGTCAATTAAAGCAGTTTCATTGCTTACAACATATAGGAAATCAGATTCCATAATTACATTTGCCATGCGTATGGTAGCACTGCTTCTAAGGTTCAAAGGTCACTGACAATTAGCATAAGATTTAAAATTAAATTACACTAAATATTGTTCACTGTAATTGCTTGAAAATTTGACAGGAGAGTATGAATGTTAAATACGAAGAATATATGCTGGCAGCAAACCTCAGTTGTCTTTTCCCTAAGATTTTAATGTTTTCATGTTTGATTTTATATTTGGTTCATAGAAAATAGTTTACATTGCGCCTAGGTAACCAGATAGAACTTATTTACCATATAGAGAAGGCTTTATGCAATGTTTGTAGTAGCCTGGGAACACAACAGTGTAGGTAAGATTAATAAAAAGGCAAATGTAGTAATCTGCCATTGGTTAAACATTTCAGTGGATATCAACAGAAAAAGTCAGTTCAGTCATAACTGTAGGGTTGTATTTATATTTGTTGGACTTTATGGTCTTATTTTCTCATATAGAAGTTTTTAATTCAATTTGTTCTCAAATCATATCATATTTTCAGTCATTAAAATGTGTCTGTGTGTGAATTCAAAGTTTAGTGGATGCTGTTCTGAGGAAGAAAATAAAATGTGGAAAGCCTTTCTGCAAGGATATAATTTTAAAGCAAGTATTCTGATAGCAGAAAGTAGCTGCAAAGGAGGGACACTATCAATTTTCTCTGTAGTTTGAAGATTTATGGAATGGTTTCAGCAATTAATGATATGAAGACAGGAGTATGACACCGAGGAACCTACCCTGACTGAGCTTTGTCTTGTGCCCTGATTGGCCATCTCAGATGTTCTAAGATCTGCACAGCCAGCTGAATATGGGATCTGTGCCCTTTATATAACTTGGTAAGTATTTGAAATCCAGCCAGGGTCAAACCACCACAACAGGTCAAATAATATAATGTTTTTAGTCCACATTACTATATTAAGGAGAAACTGAACTATTTTTCAACTTCTAGTTAAGGATAAAATGTGCATTATTTAGCAATAAGGTATTTTTCTATTTCCTGAATAGGAAAGAAGGATTATTTTTAGAAAGTGTTGAAGTGCCATTAGTGAACTAATGGTTATAGTGTACTTAAGAAATGGGTTATTTGACATCACTGTGAAGTGTTTCTGGATAAAATCTGTAGTAAATTTAACGTGGTAATCATAGCAAAGACATTATTTCTACCAGAAAAGGAAATGAGTTTGAAGCAAAGTTGAAGCAAACTCTCAAGAAACACTGTAAAGTTGCAGATTGATGATGATATTACATATGAAGATTAGTTTGAGGTAACATCACAAATGTAGTCCAAAAATGTAAATGATTTGTTTGCTAGACAATCAAAAGCTATGTTGGCACTAGATGATTATGCTAAAATCACAAAAATAGCAATGTAAACTTCTGTGTATATTGATTGCTAGACAGTACATCGATTGTCAGTGCAGATAATGGGACAGAACATGAATGACTTGAATTGCTGAAGTATATCTCTTAATGTTGAGTCAAGTGTGTGTGCACCCTATTACAGATTGTATGTTAGTCACTTTATGAAAGCAAATATCATGGAAGATCTTCTTATTTCTTTTTCTGCTTTACAGAGGATTTAGGGAAAAATACATGTTGAGTCTCCAGCCTGAGTGGGAGAACAGGTGATCAAACCATATAAGAAGAATGGACTTGAGAACAACAATACAGAGGTGCTTTGAAGATTTAAAAACCCAAGAAGATTGAATCAGACGTTGAATTTTTTAAAAATAGGATTACTGTATGCTCCTTCAGCAGAGAAAGAAGTAAAGTTATTTTTCTCCTTAACATTTTGGCTGACAGAGGATATTTTGGTTTAGATAATATTACTTAATCAGTGTTGTATTTCTTGAGAAACACACAATTCTCTGTTACTCTCTCTCCCCTCTTTCCTTTAGTATCTATTATTTTTTTCTTTTATTATGATAAAGGCTTTTACTTAAAAGCTCTCTCACAGACTTTTCTTGAATGACCAGAGGCAGTAGCTAGTCTGAAACTAAAAGACTGTCTTAAAACTGCATTAAGACCTAATTTTTCTCATCTGAATTTGAACCATACCTCTAAATAAGAAAAGCGAATTTTTGCACTGTGCTGACAGTCCTAGGAAATTTGTTATTATAGTTGGCATTTATAAAGCCAAAAATAGCATATAGCATTTTTGAAAACTTGCATTTTTATAGTAAAAGTAGCATAAACGTTCTTGGTTTTCCTCTGGGGAATGTTTTTTAGAACAAAGGAAAAATAAAACTGTATTTAAGAATAGGTTTGATTTTACTGCCTGCCACATAAAAGGGTTTGAAGTTTGCAAAATTGTTTTACTGTTTGCACTGAAACAGTGTGGAAGAATAACACTGAGGATTTAAGACCTCCCACTGTAGCCATTCTTGTTTTGAGGAGATCTGGAAAACTGTTTGCCTCTAATACACAATTAATGTACACAAATTCGGTCTCTGTAATATTTATGCATTTTATTTTCAGTGAAGAAATTTCCAGATTCTTTGGATATTTGCTGTCTTTTGTAGCTTTATTATTTTAGAACTGAGGCTGGAGAAAACACTTTAGGGAAGACCCTAAACGATGAGAAGGAAAGAATAGTCAGAAAAAAATTGTGAAACAGAAATAAGATGGCTTTTTCTTTTTTCTTTTTTTTTTGTAGTGCAGGCAGGGCAGCGCTGTAATGCATCTTGAAGATCTGTTGGCTCCTTGTCAGCTCCTGATTTTAAACTTTTTCAGTTCATATGGCTCTTTGCTGCACAAGTTCAAATCTCCTGATAAATAGCTTGCCATATTTCAAAGATCTCTTAGAAATAACTATTGAAATAAAGGTGAAAAAAACTTTGCATTTTTAAATTTCACTTAGGTTAAGAGCAGTTACTATCTGATGTACTTCAGTGTCATTTAGTGCTTTGAAACTGGTTTGTGATTGACACGGATTTGCATGATACAAGCCATTATCTTAAACATTGTGTCTTCTGAGAATGCCAACAAGATGACTGACAATCGTTGGCATTCTCAGAAGACAGTGTTTAAGATCAATATAGTGACTAAACAAAGCTAAAATGAATGATGAGAATTTAGAGGATAAATTTCAGTGGACTAGTCTTTGAGCAACCTGGTCTAGTGGGACGAGTCCCTGCCTGTGGCAGCAGGGTTCAAACTAGATGATCTTTTAGGTTCCCTCTAACTCATGCCTCTCTATGGTTCTATGAAATAAAATGTCGAACTGAACAGTGTTAGACATTTTGAGAATAATATCACGCAAAAGCAGGAGACTTTGCAAGCAAACTGGTATATCGGAACCATTTCTGATTATTTTTTTTGTAATTTGGATAAGAAAAGGACTTCTGCAGTAACAAGCATTCCAGTACTAATTTATCCAGTTGTAGAAATTCCACAGACTTAGGTCAAGCAGAGATAGCTGAACCCCAGTTGTTCATGTTCTTGTCTTCCAGCCCTTGTGTTTTGATTTTTCATATACTTTTAGGTCATGTATAATCCGCAATGTATTAGATCTTGCTATAAAATAGATATCAGGAGATGTATCTGTTCACCTCTATGGACATAAGAGATGACCTTGGGAGTTACAGCTTCTTTGTATTGCCCAAGGTCACAGATAAACATCATGGAATATAAGCATAGCACAATATGGCAATTGTATGATGTTGTATGACATGCAGATAAACATTAAGCAGTATCTTTCCCAAGTATTATCTGCTACTACAAGCTATGCCATACCTTATTTATATACAGGAAACAAACACTGTGAGAGATTAAATCTCTCTGTAATTCTTT
Source organism: Cephalopterus ornatus (assembly GCA_013396775.1). NCBI lineage: Eukaryota > Metazoa > Chordata > Aves > Passeriformes > Cotingidae > Cephalopterus > Cephalopterus ornatus. The sequence goes on along the minus strand of VZRE01005734.1, from coordinate 12,196 downwards.
GATGTAGGCCACACTTTGATTATACACTGCTTGAATCTAAAGCTTCAGCCAGCAGTTTTGCCTCCACTTAGGTCACAAGATAATTTGTGCTTTAGTGGCACTCTTATCACACATTAGCAGTTAAAATGCCATGTTGTAAATGCACTGTAAAGTATGCTTCTTTGAAAGAAACATCGTAGTTTATTTCTTCCTTTATTTTTTTAAGATGGTTTCATGAAAGCCATGCTACTTTGGATCCCTCATTAATTTATTAATTAATTAATGCGAGTGTCACTCATTATTTGTGACTGTTTAAAAGCTGGTTAGTCATTGCCTTCTTTATACCTTGAATAAGGCATAGTTAGCAATGAGATAATATTTTTTTAGTTTTGTTTTGGTTTGTTTTTAACTGACACTTCCAATTTGGAAAGTGGAAATGCAGAATTTGTTTCCATGGTAACTTTCAGACTTCAAGGCTTGTGGCAAGAAGACTGGTAAGTGTATGATTTAGATTATACTTGCTGAGTTTTATTGTGTTTTAAATGTGGTTGAGTTGGAACAATTTAGAGTAGTGAGACTGAGTGAGTAGGTCTGACTGAAATATTTTGCGAATGTCTGTTATTCTGCAGTACAAATAATTCTAAAGAAAATTTGACTCTGACTAGGTCTGGTGGCTTTGTTTGATAGTTTTGATTTTTTAATGAAGTGAGCTAATTGTACAATAGTTGGATTTGTGGACTGAAATGTTATTTTCATCCTGCTATTTCAGAAACAAAACACTTTATTTTAGGAAAACTGAACTTTTTATGAGTAAATACTGAACCTGAGGCCTAATTATATTCCTTGTATTTGTTGTTATTAGTTCTATATATAAGGTGTTCATTTTTTTATTACTAATTCAGTTGCCCAAATTACCAAAAAACCCCCAAATACTCTTACACTATTTTTCCTCAAGGTGAAAGTAATCAAACAGAAGCTCTTGAAATCTGAAAATAGTGCTGCAGCTTCGACCTACGGTCTTGTGATTTCAGTATTATCAAATGCAAGTGTGAACATGTTTTTGATTGAGCTTTAAACCATGGTCTGTATATAATGTGAGTATGATTACTATCTTCTTAAACTTAATTTTCTTTTCTTATAGGCATTGTTAATACAAAACCACCAGTGGTCATCAAGATCATGTATGAATATATATACAGCTGCTCTTCAAGGCTGGCTTCAGTTCATTCTAGGGAACATCTTACATCTCTAATGTTTTAATGTTAAAAAAAGAATGAGCATTTCTGAGAGCTGAAACGGGTCTACAGTCCATAAAGTTAAGGAACCCATGACATATGTGGAGTACTGGTTATTTTTAATGTTCTTAATGTAAGAGATTATCTCTGACCAAACACCTTGATGGGACCCAAACACAGCACCTGAACTGTTGTAGTAAAAGAAATGTTTGCTTTATTTTAGCTTACTTTTTTTTGGTCAGGCTAATTTTTAAAAGTTTTCTTTAGCTTTCAAAAAACAAAAACAAAAACAAAAACAACTTGCACTCAAATGTATCTGTTTTGTTTTATGGAAAACATTTATTGTTCATAAAACTGAAAGCCTTGTGAAGAGTAAGAAAACATAACACAGTTAGATCTTGGAAGAGAAATCATTCCACTGAAGATATTTGGCATTGCCTGGAGTTAATGAGTCAATATCATTCAGTTTTACTTCTAATTTTGCTTGGATCCCCTCCATAGAATATCTTAGCTTTCCCAGGTTTTTCTAGTTGTGAATATGCATTTGAATCTTCAGAATGGATACTAAATCAGTCTAATTGCTACTGAAATGTACAGGATCAGGACAACTGCTTTAGATAGGATTAAATATGCCTAATGGTATTTTATGGTGGGTTCATCTTGGCTGGATGACAAGTGCCCACCAAAGCTGCTCTATCACCTCTCTCCTCAGTCTAAGAGGGGATAGTAAATATAACAAAGTGTTTGTGGGTTGAGATAAGACAGGGAGAGGTCACTCATGAATTGCCATCATGGGCAAAGAGACTGGACCTGAGGAAATTGATTTATTGCCAATCCGCTCAGAGTAGAGCAATGAGAAATAAACCTGAAACTTAAAATACCTTCCCCCCACCCCTCCCCTTTTTCCCAGGCTCAGCTTCACTCACGGTTTCTCTACCTTCCCTCCCCCACAGCAGTGCAGTGGGACAGGGGACAGGGGCTCTGACAGTTCACCACATGTTGTCTCTGCCACTCCTTTCTCCTTAGGGGGAGTACTCCTCAAACTCTTCCCCTCTTTCATCACTGGTCCCTTTCAGGAGCTGCAGTTCTTCAGAAACAGGCTGCTCCATTGTGGGTTTCTCACAGGGTGACAAGTCTTGCCAGAAAACCTGCTCCAGCTTGTGCTGCTCTTTCCATGGGTCACAAGTCCTGCAGAAGTCTGTTCCAGCACACCTTCCCAGAGGTTCATAGCCTTCTTTCAAGCATCCGCCTGTTCTGAAGTGGAGTCATCCCTGGGCTGCAGGTGGATCTCCACTCTCCCATGGACCTCCATGTGCTGCAGGGGCACAGCTGCCTCACCGTGGTCTGTACCTGGCTGCAGGGGAATCTCTGCTCCAGCATCTGGAGTACGTCCTCTCTCTTTGTGGCACTTAATGATATGTTCGAGTAGGCACGGGGGTATGAAGTTGATGATGGAGGTATTTTCCGACCTTAGTGCTTCTATAGTTCTATGATTCACTTGGTGTCTGCAGGGCTGTTGCTTTCTCATTCCTCTCTTCTTTGGCTTCAATTGTTTCTGCACAAAATTCTTCCCCTTCTTAAATCTGTTTTCCTAGAGGTGCTACCACAGTCACTGATGGGCTCATCCTCGTCCATCGGTGGATCTGTCTTGGATCTGCCTGGCATTGGCTCTGTTGGACATGGGAGAAACTTCTGGCAGCTTCTAAGCCACCCTTGTAGCTCACCTGTTACTGAAATATTGCTGTATAAATCCAATACGTATGTGCTTGAAAATGGGATACTTCTTTTTCTCATCTTTGCCAGTGTAGAGGTTACGTTGAGACACATTTGTCATCTCTTTCTTTTAATCATCTTTTGTTGGTGTTACCCTGGTTCCTTTGCAGCTTAAATATATGATCTATGTCATTTAACTGTTCTGGTTTTTTTGTGTGTGTGTATAATGAAGTTGGATCATGTTCCTTAGGTATGCAGTTGTGGTCGTCCTGCTGCTCATAAATGAAATTTTGAAATAGAATGCCTGATTTTGAATTAAAAGTCAGGGCTGGCTAACTAAATAAAAAATGTCACCCCTTCAAGTAATGGTAGCAGAAGTTGTATCTTAGAGTAGGTGCCAGTACTTTGAGCACTCTAACAAACTAGGAAGCCAAGAGTAGATGAGGAAAAAAACTAATAGCCATACTTTTTCATCACTTCATTATGTACATATCTGACTGTTAAAAGACCTAGAAGGTAAAAGGAAGACACTTGTTTGTCAGTTCCCTTCATTCCCACCAAAAAATTGGTCAGTTTCAAGCAAATTTGAAACCAAAAGTTAGACTTCTCAATGATAATTAAATTGATTCAAGATCCATGAAAATCAATGAAAAGAGAGCAGTGGCGGGAACAGCAGGAAGAGTTCAAACATTAGCCATTCATTGGTACCAGCTTCAGCAAGCACATGATCCTCACTACTGGCAGGGTAGGGACTGGAAGGAAGATCAGAGAAAACTGTAGGAAAAAGTCTCAAAAATTTTTACAGGGCTTCTTGTTGTTTTCAGATAAAGCTAAAAGATCAACAATTGAAAATACTCTGCTGACAAAATTGTCACACGTGAGTAGTGTATCCATCTTTACCCTTTTTGCTATGTCCCCTCAAATTGATCCAAGATTTGGCACTTTAAAATTGTAGCGTTCCCAGGACATACTTTCTTTGTACTTCATCATTTGCATCTATATCTGAGGTATTTGCATCAATATCTTCACTAAGGAGCCATCTCTTGTTCTGGTTGCATTTCAATCTGGTAGAAAGAGAATGCAGTCTAATTCTGAAAGGCCTATGCCGTATTATGTTTTAAGGTGTTTTGATACCATACCTGATATATGAAGATGCATACCAACAAAAAGTCTCTGCAGGTACAGAGACAGAAGCTGGAATAAAGACAGCGTCCTGGCTGGACAGATGAAAGACTAGAGTCAGCATTTAGGAATTCACAGGCAGACAAAGCACCTATCCAGAAGAGAAAACAAAATATATCCATAAATCTAACTGTCTTGGTGCACAGTCATGATTTCAACTTGGTTTTGAATGTTGAAATAATGAAAAGTTCTTGAATATTTTATAGTATGCTCACAGGTAGTAAAGAGAAATTAGGGAATATATTAGGTATGTAAGTCCTGTATATTGAAGTGAAATTTAATAAATCTTTAATTGGTTGGGGTTATTTGGTGAAAATCAGAAACAGTAGTGATGTTTTTTCAAGTTCTGTTCAAATTCTTTAGTCTTGAAAAACAATTATTGTTGTAAATATGCGATTTGCTGTCCTCATTGCTGTTTAAGCAGCTTTTCATTGTTTGTCACTCTTGTGTATCATAAACATGGGGTTGTTTTTAAAAGGAAGTAATAGCCTAGATAGTGTGTTGACATCAGTAGCGCTCTGAACAGGGTCTCTGAATTTTCAGGTCTCTCCTCATCCAGTATTATTACTTCACTACTCCTTTATTCTTTTTTACTGACCTCATTAAAACATTAACTTTTAAGGCGCTAGTTTTTATTTTACTATTCAAGTAGGTGGAAAAAAGCACCTAAAAGAAACGAATGGTTAACGGTTGTAACAATAAAGTAATAGTCAGACTTGGTTTCTTTGTGTCATTTGCTTAACCCAAAATCAAAAATACACATGCGATTAAGAGAAAGAAGGCTGTGACAGAGATGGCTAGTTACAGAGGTTTCCAACTTAGTTTCTCATCAGTGAATAGTATTATTTTGTGGTTGTGGATAATGCTGTTGGATAATGATTTTTCAGGTGGATAGTCATAATTTGTTGAACACTAAAGGGAAAGTCAGAAGTAAACATTAGTTCTGCAGGGTTGTTTGGTTTTTGTTTGGTTGGCTGGTTGGTTTTGTTTTATTTTTTTTTTGTTTGGGGGTTTTGTGTGTGTGTTTTTTCTTTTTGTGTTGATGTTCTATTTTTTTTTTTTTGTATTTCTGGGAAGAAGGAGGTTTCAAGAAAAGTAGTGGATTCTTTCAAATTGAAAAATATGAAATGTGGTAGGAGTTTCTGGGGACTCAAACTGTGAATAATGAGTAGTAGGAGCTTTGCCTCTCTGTAAGACCCAGATTCGCTCCCCTGTAAGAGTCTATTCGTCCTTGGGGGCGTAAAAGAAGAAAATGTTGACAGCAGTGCTTAAATCAGTGTGGTGTTTTTTACAGCAGGCATGTTTTTTTGCTTTCCAGAGGCATAATGGTCATGCTGTTCTATGGGTTTTTTGTTCTTGTCATATATTAGATTTTCCAGGTAAATAAGACTTCAGGCACTGAATTGACACAATATTTGTCTGAGAGATTATGTGAATAAGTTGGAATCTTCATTGAACAATTGCAAAATAAACTCACTTTCTCAATAAAAGCTTGCTACCAGTAAACGCTTCCATGCTATTGTTGCACAAAGAGTGATGGATCATGCTGTCCAAGTTTATGTCATGTTGGTGGCAGATGGCACGTAATAAACAACCCACTGTTTTGGTTTCTGCATGCTTTGATTGTTTGTCCAAATGAGCAATAAGTGTAGCTAATGTTTAGGCTCCAAAATGTCTTTGACTGTGAGTGGAGAATGCTTCACTTGTTCTGCTGAAGCAGGTATTCTGTATTCTTGTTTTCTCATCAGAGTCTACAAAAAAGCGATACCCTTGGAATAGCTGTGATATTTGGTTCTCTGACCACCTGATGTTATATTTGGTGTGTGCTAATAAAGTATTCAGTGTCTTCTGTCAAGGATAGAAGGAAGGGTTACGTCAAGGAGACTTATTTTGCTAAGTGTGCTATTTCACTCTTTTCTCCTTCTTGCTTCTAGGCAGGAAAAAAAAAGTTAAAATTACCTTTTATTCTTGTTCTTCCTAAAATAATAACCAAATCCCTATTTTAAAGTGTCTTTGGATTACCCTATTCAGTTCTTTTTCTCTTCTTCTTTATTTCAAAGTCAACGAACAGGGAAATTTAATTGTACTATTATTTGACTTCCAGATAAAAAATTACCTTGTAAAAGCCAATTTCAATTGGTGCTGATGTGTTTGCTTTTTGAAATATCGAACATCTGAATGTTTGATTGCTCAGGATCAGATTGGATGTAATTTCTGTGGTTTTCTTTGATCTCTAAAGGCAGCAGGAGTCTACCTTTTTGAATGGCACTTGAATGTAGGTTAAAAAAGGAAGAAGAGAGTAGCATGTGTGAATATCAGGGCAAATTATATCATTATATCCTGAATGACATGCCTTGGAATTACAATGCTAAGCACAACTTGCTCTGTCCTCAATAAATAGAATTATTTAATTCAAATATGTGTATGAAAATTGCCACTTGTATGATTTAAGTCATGACCATTTAACTATTGTAATTGGAATTGATTGTCCAAGTCTTTGTAACTCGGTTCCATGGTAACAGTTTGGATATTAGTGTGCTGTAATAAAATTGCCATGGCTACACTGACTGAAGCCTTGATCTTAAAATGAACTTCACATGAAAACAGAGTCTTACATTTGTCTAATCACTGGCATTTTCACACCCTGTTGATATCAGCTTGCAAAACTCTTGGTCGTGAGTGGGAAAGATTGCTGCTCTGAAACACTTTAATCTCAATCTCTCTGCACTAGGGTCTGAACAAGGCGTTTTTGGAGTAGTTTCCTAACAAGTTAAGAAATTTAGTAATGGTTGAATAAGGAGTGGGCATTTGGCTGGTATTTGTGTTTGTAACAAGGAATGACTGCAAGCCAAACTTCTCCCTAGTATGAATGATCAAGATTTTGAAATCCACTGACTTCAGCTGACCACTGTTTGGGCCTTCCCCATAGCAAAAGACACGCTTCTGCTGCTTTCCTGAGCTACCACCGCAGGACTCATAGTCCTTCTAGAGATCCAACACTTGCTGAGGTTCTGCCCAGCAAGTGACCAGGAAGGTGAGAGGTCAGTTAAAGATGATGTATAGACAAAATGAAAGAATTAGAATCTGTCAGGAGTTAGAGGGAAGGAAGTCCTTCAAAATGGCACTTAGGAGGGTTCCTAAAGGAGACAGTTAATTTCTGGAATGTTGACATGACTTCTTAACCACCATAGGAGAGCTCATATATGCTGCTGTCAGCATTTGATATAGGAAATTTTAATGATAACCATTGAAAATGAAATAGGATAAGAATTCAAGCAATCATTTAATCCATATAACTAGCAATCACAGGTTATTTAGGTCAATTTATCTTTGCTTAGATTAAGTGCAAGCAAAATGACCACAAGGTCTGAGGTACAAGAGAAAAGCTGGACCTTTACATAGGCAGGGATTATATGTAACAACTTCAGTGTGAAATTTAGAATAAAGTTATTTTTTGGGGGTCTTATTTGGTTTAGAACATGGCAGACTGTCATCTGACTACCTTAAATGGATATTGGACATCTGTTAAGACAGGAGGGAGGGATTCAGTTTTTAAGAGAGTGGCACTTCAAAAAGCCTGCTTGAGCAGTCTAAGAATGAAGGAAATTGATTCCTTCAAATGAGAACTGGGGAAGCTCCTGTTTGTAAGAGCTCTGGTTGGAGGAGAAGGAGCAGTGGAAAGGCTCTGGTAAGTGTACGTGTGTGTATTGTGTATTTGCGACTGTGATGTTATGATGGACAATTCAGTGTGGTGTTAGGCCAATATAAGTGAGCTAATCAAATGTATAGTTACATCAATAGTATTTCATCAGTACTGTTGAATCAGTTAATCCTGCTTCACAAGGTGAATACAATTACTGCAAACTAAGGTAGGATCTCTGCCTACCAGTATTCTCTGCCTTGTAGGTACAGTAGTCTGGAATGAGTGTATACTTTTGCATGGTATACACTGGCCTGAAAAATTGCAGGAGACTAATTGCAGGAGACTTGTCAGGAGACTAAAGGTTGAGAACCTAAACTGTATTTTTCTAATTGAAACTGCTATAAGACCACCAAAGCATTTTGTGCGGTTCTTAAGGTGCTCAGAATAAAGAGAAGGCAGGACACTTGTAGACCCTCTTTTTGTACATACCCTAACTCTGAAGAGATAAGGAAGGAGAGAATATTTTTTTAAAGCAATCCAACTGAAAAATGTTCTCCCATCCCATGATGCAAAGACCTTATTTTCTGTTAACAGACACTCCTAAGAGCTGGTACATATGTTTCTGAAAATTGTTTCCTATTTTCTGACCACTTCATTCTAATGGAAGCACCTTCCAAGTTTTATTTGACTGAAATAAAGTCCTTTTAATTTAAGTTTTGCAATTTATGAACTTCTTAGCCAGATTTGTTTTTCTGAAAATTTCCAGTTTGACTCAAATCAGAGTCACCATTTGAAGTAATGATATTGCATATGAAATGACATTTTTACATATCCTCAATGCATTGGAAGCTTTACTATTAAATGGCTTGTTAGCAGAATGTCTTGTTAGCTGGGGTATAGTTGCTTGTAATACTTCTGGAATTTCTGTGGATTTATAGCTCATACCATTAATAATATGTAGATGAAAAGAATACAAAAAAATTTTAGTTATTTCAGAAGTAGTTGGTGAAGTGATGACAAGCTGATAACAAATTTTCACTGTTTACCGATTGAAGAAAAGTTTCTTTAAAACCCTGCTTTCTCACCATTATCTAGAAAACAGCACTATTGTCTTCTAGGCATCAATATTAATCTTTCTGTGCATCAATACAACAAAGTGCTTGCCCCGAATAACAGCAGGTCAAGCCATTGACTATAAATAAAAGAGCATAATTAAATTCTTTCAAGTAAAAGCCCCCAATACTCTCTACAACACAAAGTTATATTGTGCATCTCATTGACATGTTATTTTGAAGCTAAACTTTAGTGACTTTCTCTTTTCAGGTGTTAAAGTGCTGTTTATTAAGAAAGACTGAAATCTTTCTTGAGCATAGCTGTTTTGTGTTGTCCAAGTACATCAAATCAGAGATGAAACCATGCTTTTTTTTTTTGCTGGGATGGCATCATACAAATCTCTATGCTTAGATCACAGGAAAGGGGAAAAATAGACTTCTACACCTAAAACTTCTCATATGGTTTGGTATCCATCACCATACTTTTCTAATAGTGAACAGAGCTCAAACAGCTTTTACTGTGTAAAGTCCTTTTTCCAGTTCAAGGAGTAATAACGCAGATTAATTCAAGAAGACAATGAGTTTAGGTGTCCCATAAACAGGAATCCTTCAACTTTCATATTAAGAACTGAGATGAATATCTACCCTTCTGGTTAGTCTTAACTTCAGAAGTCTGTGTTTGGGCCTAATTATTTTCTCTATCTCTTCCAAAATTTAATTAATTTATTATACAGTCAGATGCACTTTGTTAACTCAAGGCTTTTTCACATTTTTGATCTGGTTGATCAAACGTAAGAGAAAAAATTCAATGAAAAGCTGACCCAGACCTTTCAAAATCAAGGATTCCTTATCACAAGTTATAAACATTTAGCAGAGAGGAGGGAGGATTCCCTTTGAAGCAAGCAGAAACAATTTGTCAAGATGGTTTCCAGAATTCCTCTTAGTTTAGCCCAACAGTTTGACAACAGCAAGGTCAGATGGAGTAACAGTGCCTTACCAAGTGGCTCTGCATCTACTATGGTTGAAAATAAATGACAAATTATGGAAAGCAGTAATGCAAAATCTGATGTCCCAAGTGTGTAAATACATCTCTTTTCAAAATAAGGTAGGATGTGAATATATGATGTAAAACTAGCTCAAGCTGAATGGAAATATGCAAATATTTAGTTTAGAAAGAGCAGTAACAGAAAGAGGAAAGTTTAATAAGGCATGGAAAAATCAAACATTATTTGGTATCTTAGTGTACAGCAAAGTTATATATTCCATTCACATTTGTGAATGTAAACACTTTCAGTGCTGGATCTTCTGAGAATGATTTTCTCCTTAAATTGTGGTCCTTTATTTTATCAGTATTTTGAGAACAGGAAAGTCTGATTTAAATCTTGTCAGTAATTCTTTTCAAATAACAGGTTTGACAACTCAATTTTCCTGTTACTGGTTTACTCTATGAACTTTCAAATCACCGAAGCATTATTTGTTATTCCTGTGCTTCTTTTGACCCATATTTTAATTTTAGTTGTCAAAATGCAAACAGATTCACGGTCTTAGTTACGTTTCAGCACAGTAATTGCTAAATCATTTAGGAAGGAGAAAATAAAAAAATCACATAAGCAGTTGTTATTATGCATGTGTGTTTTTAATATCTGATTTTCAGCATAACCTTAGGTTACAATGCAGGTTAAATTTCCCGTGCTGATTTATAAGTATAATGTAAACTCTGGGCTCAGCTAATGATATTGCAATATAAAATTGTTCTGTTGCAAAGTAAAGACCTTGCTTAGCACTGCAAAGCTCCAGGTTCATTTCAATGTGATCATTCAGGCACTATGAAGGGATTATGCTTTTATTGTATTTTTTTTTCATGAATACATGAATGAATAATAAGTTCAACAAACAAGAGTTCCCTACTGGCTATGTCAAAGAAATCATTTTGTAACATGTTATGAATTTCAATCAATCATCCTGAACAGTCCTTGTCCTGCTGAGGTTTGTGCATTAATAAAGTAAGCATTTTGGAACTACTGCAAATAGTCTTGAGTCTTGATCAGAATGTGGAAGATCAGGAAGTTGAAATGGAGTGCTAAAGAGGAAACATCCTTTGTGTATTCTTCCATGTTTTTGTTGTACCTACCTTTCCACATTTTACAAGCGTCGAGTGTGTTGTATTTGCATGTCCAGGACATGCGCTTGTTTTGCGTGCCTTCCCTTTCGGTGAGTTATTGCCCTTAGGAAAGGACTAAAAAAGTGATGCAAACACCACAATTACATATAAACGCGTACACATACGCATGAAAGCCTGAGCTTCAGAAAAAGCAGGACGGAAATGCACAAGACTGGGGACTGTTTGACCCTGAGATTAGCTCAGTTGATTAGAACATGATGCTAATAACGCTAAGGTTGTGGGTTTGATCCCTCTATGGGCCATTCACTTAAGAGTTGGACTTGATGATCCATGTGGCTCCTTTCCAACTCAGAATATTCTGTGATTCTGAGATTCTGTATTGTAAACCCCCTGCCATGGACAGGGACAACTTCCACTAGACCAGGTTGCTCAAAGCCCCATCCAACCTGACCTTGAACACTCCAGGGATGGGGCAGCCACAGTTTCTCTGGGCAATGTGTTCCAGTGCCTCATCAACCTCAAAGTAAAGAATTTCTTAGCAATATATAATCTAAATCTACTCTGGGAGTAGGTTTAAAAATGGTTTAAAATAAAAATGGTTTAAAACAATTCTTCTTTATCCCTTTGCAAAAAGTCTCTCGCCATCTTTCTTGTATGCTCTCCTTCATATACTGGAAGGCCAGAATTAGGTCACCTCGAAGCATTCTCTTCTCCAGGCTTAACAATCCCAATTTTCTCACCCTTTCCTCACAACAGAGGTGCTCAGTCCCTCTAATCATCTTCTTGTCTGTCTTCTGGACTTGCTCAAACATGCTGATGTCCTGCCTGTGCTGCGGAACCCAGAGCTGGAGTGCAGAGCTCCAGGTGGGGTCTCACCAGAGCGGAATAGGACAGAATTAGCTCCCTCAACCTGCTGCCCACACTACTTTTGATGCAGCCCAGGATACAATTGGCTTTTTGGGCTGCAAGTACACCTTGTTGGTCATGTCCAGCCTCTCCTTCACCAGAACCCTCAAGTCCTTGGGAGGGCTGCTCTCGATCTGTTCATTCCCCTGCCTGTATTGATAACAGGGGTTGCCCCAACCCAGATGCAGCACCTTGCTATTGGTCTTGTTAAATGTGCCCACTTGTTGAGCTTGTCCAGGTCCCTCTAGATGGCATCCTGTCCTTCAGGTGTGTCAACAGCACCATTCAGCTTGGTGTCTTCTGCACATTTGCTGAGAGTGCACTTGATCCATTCTTCTATGTCATTAATGAAAATATTAAATAA
>VZRE01005733.1:0-44023 GCA_013396775.1 Cephalopterus ornatus | reverse complement strand
AAATAATTATTACTTTCAACAGAGAATAGTTCATTATATGCATTATGTTTCCAGTCAAAATTCGGTGAATTTGGATTCATACACTGAATTTCAGAGTTGCACCGCATTTATATTCACAATGCAAAAATAATTTTTAGATCATATATTTTCTTAAACTTTTAATTGTATTTTAGGAAGCTTATTGAAGGGGTGAGTCTTTGAGTCTGACTAGCTATATTTTTAGCATTGAGAACACTTAATTGTAATGTTTCTTTTTGTTTACGGTCATGGTTTACCGCAGTCCTTTGGTCCGTAATTGCATATAATAATTATTACCTATTTCAATTTACTCTACCTGTCTAGTCCATTAAGCTGGAGTTATTAATTGCTCTGTTGATGCCATGTGAGACAGTGATTTGTACATTATCTTTTGTAAAAGAGATGCAAGAGCTTGGTGCTCATTTCAAGTGATAGCTTTTCTTATAGTTCATGGAAACCATATGGATTCCTACTCAGAAAAAGAGACAAACATGGTTTGCAAAAATCTACTTGACTGGCTGAACAGTTCTTTCAACATTGGGCCAATAAGAGGAAAAAATTCTTAGAACAGGTCAGACGTATCACAGTTATTACTTACTGATCTCATACGATAATAATAATCCATGCTATTAAAAAAAAGTCACTTGAGGTGAAATTAACACTATCTAAGAACAACATCATATTTTAATTAATCTCAGTGATTTGCAGATCTAGTATCACACTGAAACAAATTCACTTTGTTACATTTAATGAAACTTACTTTTCATGGATATAGCTGTAAAGTTTGTCAAAGATTTCAGGAAAAAGAACCAACATATTAACATCATCATTAAAATAGGGATAATGTGATACCAATTACCTATTATACACAACTGTGGTAAAATATTAATAAATACACATATTTTACATAACTGTTATCAGCAACCAATCCCTAATTAGGACTTTTTCAACACAGGATGTCTGCATTAGAAGGATTTATGCTGAGATGCTGAGGCAGTGTTACTATAGGTATTATTTGCTCACCTTATACTGTACAGAGCTGCCTTGTTTTCCATAATTTTACACCAGTCTTACTTCCTCAATCACCAGCTGAGCAGGATTAGCTGTATAAAAACTGTAGCACAAATATGTTTTGAATTTAACCAAGAGCAATTGCTGTAAGTATTCTAATATCAATTCTGGTGAAAAACCAGATTGTGTCTCCCCAAACACGTGTGTTCAAGACACTTACTCATGGTCACATACCATATTAATGAAGGCAGACATCTCCCAGCAAGAAGAGAACCACAGAAATCCTTCCCAAGGAATATATAAGCTACAGTTCTGATCACCTTATCACTTACCCCTAGCAGTATTCATTTTCCACCTTTTCACTACTTCTACCAACCAATGATGAAGATGAGTTTTTAGCAGAGCCCATTGAACTAAAATAGTTTTCACCACGGACATTCAAGAACATGCAGTGACAGAACAAGAAGTAATGAGTTTAAACTGAAAGAAGGGAGGCCTAAATTAGAAAGAAGTTCTTTACTGTGAGGGTAGTGAGGCCCTAGAACAGGTTACCCAGAGCAGTTATGGAAATCCATTCCTGGAAATGTTCAAGGCCAGGCTGGATGGGAGGTTGTGCCGCCTGGTCTAGCAGAAATTATCCCTTCCCATGGTAGAGAGGTTGGAACTAGGTGATCTTTAAGGTCCCTTACAATCATTGTATGATTCCGTGATTCTATACCTGATTAAATTTGCTCAGTCTACTCCATTAGACAGATATCCAATCTTAATTCCATGAACAACCAGATACACTTGGAGAACAGGATTCTGTGCCAAGCATTACACGTACACGGCCAACCTGCAAACCATTTGAAGATGAAAAATTATATGACTTAAGAGCATTTGTTGCAGAGGACCAGTTACTAAATGCAGTAAGCCAGGCAGCAGCAATGATGGAAACAGCTTATGAGAGCACCAAGGAGCAATCTTATAGAAGCAGAGAAAATACAGGAGACAAGTTCGCAAACCAGGCATGGCTAGCCATTAGGAAAATGAAATTACTTCAACATTTAAAAGGACATTTAATGTTAAATTACAACATGCTGGGCCCCAGTGTCATGGAACAATGAGGATCAGCTGCTCTGCAAAGGGATGGAGAACGAGGAGGCAGTCAGTCATGGCAACAACATATGCAGGGACATTGGCTTGGCACTGTCTGCAGCTACCCTGTAGTTACTCCCACCTGGGAGTCTCTCTCTGAGGTCAATAGTGGGAAGTGGCAACCTTCAGCTGAGCTATCAGTAGCTGTCATGTAACCCTCAGGTCCAGTAGTTAAACCTCTAGAAGAGGGGATGCACTCAGGATCCTGATAATTTATGTGAAACTCACAATACAACAGCTCCAACCAGTCTGATGTTGACTGGATTTAATAGGGTACCAAGAACAAAGCAGGAATCAGAAGTGCTGCAGACTTAGAATTTGTTTCTATGTCATAATTATCACATGATCTTTTTTATAAATGATCACAGAGCTCCCTTCTGTCTCTTACAGATGAGAGGCGATACACATGTAACATGTCTTCGGAACAGGACAAAAAAGTCTTCAAAATGCTTGAAAGTCTTGCTCATGGAAGAGCAGGAGAGGAACTGTTTAGGCTTCATCCTATATGAACTAAGATAGGAAATCTCATCTGGGCTACTCTGAATCATTCAAGACATGATTTTCAGATGAGAAAATAAATAGTACTTGAGTTTTTGAATGTAAATTTCCACCTCGTCATTTCCAGACATCATCATTCTCTATGGTTTTACAGTAAGGTTGTTGAGATCCAATATTTGCTCAAGGTGTACGTTTTAAATGCAAAACACACACACGGAAGCAGAGCTTTAAATAAATTTATGTTCAAACTTTGCCTAGTGATTTCTTTCCTGTTTCCATAGTTCCACTCTTCATAAATAGTATCAAACCGAATCACTCCTTTTTATTACAGAATAGGTATCCTAGGTGGTTAAAATGGGCAAGCATATGCAAAATGTGTAGCATTTTTACCTTTTGAATTGTCTTTGCAACCCTGGAACCTTAGGAAGCAGTTGTACTTCATTTGCTTCAGCAGTGGTTGGTTGTCCCACAAATTTTGCCTTCAGTGTGGTGTTTGAGTAGCCTCTCTCCTCTAATAAACTGAAATGTGTCTGTTCAAATCCAAACACCACAGCTGATGAATGAGAGTCGGGAGGTTAAATGAACAGTAGCTGGTGCATTGAAATGTGTGAATTTTCAGATCTCAGTTAAAGTCAGTTGTCCTGAATTTAACAGAAACAGTGGTAAATGCCATTATTTCTAACTGCTTTGGTGTATGATACATGTAGGAAAGTACAAAGTGGCTTAAGAGTTATGCTCATCTATCAGTACAGTTCTGGAAGCACAGCTTTTCCTTTCCTTGTAATGCAAGACTGAAGTCTGGGGAATCAAACTGAGATTACAAAGGCTTTGAAGGGCCTGTCTGAATTGAGTAATGAGCCACATTGATCCTAGCTGGAAGACTGTTGCACAGAGAAGTTACTGAGTGCAGAGCAGTTAATCTGAGTAGGCAGAAGCAGGTGCTACACTGTGCTGTGCTGCGTTATGCTGCCTGTATTGTGCTGTGGATATCCCTTGGCCTTAGGACGACATTAGCTAGATAATCATAATGGAGGAGTTTGTAGGCAGATCCCACATGGCACCATCTGCATGTCCTTCACTTTATCTTAGAATGAAGCACACAATGTCATGAAAACATCCTTTTTCCCAAAAAAAAAAAAAAAAGGAGGTATCAGATTGTTCTATTCTGATAAGGTTCTGCAAGAACTCTAAAGATAATAATGCTGAAGAATACTTCGCAGAAAACATCTATACACTGTGTCATTCCCTGAAAGGAACTCTGTGTGATTCTGCTAAAGCCACAGTTTCCAGCATCGGAAAGAACTTAAAATTATCCTATTCTTCCTTCTAGTATTAGTTTCATTATGTAGCATTTTAAAACAATGGATTATGGAGCCAGAGTACATTTCTTACTATAATCATAACAAACATCACCACAGATTACAGGAGTATGAAACAGAGATCCCCTAGTTCCATCCCAATCCATTATGAACTGGGCTCAGGCCTCCAGCTCAAACCTTAAAGCTGGATGGCTTTTCCTGAGATGTAACATGTTAGGTTTGATATAATGGGTCTAGATCTGCATGACCTTGGCTATGTGTTATCCTAAAAACAATTTAAGCATTACTACATTCTGTTCAGTACTTTTTTTTCCAAAAAGGATTCTCACAGGGCAACTTCAAGTGTCTTTGCACAAGCTCTGCAGATTTACTCTTCTTTCTCTAATGCACCATGTGGCCTAAGCAAAATCAAGTATTGAAAATCTATTAGAAGAAACAAAAAGTAATCAACACCACAGAAGTTAGAATGTTATATTCAGCATCTGGAAATGTTTGTGGATTTTTTCAAGCTGATATTGTCTGATCTCTGTTTTTCCTGGAGCAATTCTTACTTTCTCATCTTCAACTCTGAAATCAAATTATTAAGATATTCTCAATTATTAAAAAAAAAATCAAGAAAATACATAGATTCTTGGTGCAATGATTTTTGCTGTAAAGCTGCTGTTCCCTAAAGGACTATTAATTTGTGCTGTTATGGCAGTCACTTCCTAATTTAATTCCATGATGCCGTGCATAATGTAAAGTGACATAATGCCTTCAGATTCCCACATTCAGTGCACCAGCAAGTCACCTTTCACAATCAAATGACAGAAAGAATATTCATGTTTTACACACAAATCACAAGTGCGAGACATTAAGTGTTCAACGTTCTTTTGTTAACAACTTCAAACATAAAATATTTTTACCAATTTGATGAACTTGAGATGTTCCAGATACAGCTAAACCTGACTTGGAGTAAAGTATTGTGTACTTTATTGTAATTTCCCAACTCCAACTCTGTTTCCTATTTTTCTGTCTCTTCATTTTTTGCTATTCCAAAATAAGGGGAGGGAGGGTGGAAATGATGAGCCTTTTGATCTTCTTGATCTTTTGATCTAAATACACAGGGTTTAATAAATTCATATAAAGATTGGGTGATTCAGTGGATGTATCAGCCTAGGTAACAGAAAGCTCAGATAAGTCAGTCGTCAAAATATTATACTCAAATTAATTATTGCATTAAGACTACTATGTTAATCACACAGCAGACACAAATTTATAACAGTGGAGTCTTTCCCCACAATATTATTTTTATTTAAATCACTTAAACCTGCATATTATTTAATATGGGGGGGGTGGTTCCCTTTAAAGATGACTATTCCGTTTTTATCATTACTGAATTCTTTTTCAGAGATTTTAGAAAAGTTCTCCATTGTATAAAAATAATTTCAAATTTTAATTTTTTTTTTCTCAAACCACTTGCAAACCTTGTTAGCTGGCTGTTATCACCAAGAATGTACAAGTGTTCTCCCTATCTATTTATTAAAATCTTTACTGAATATATTAGTACAGAACAGCACCCTGAAACCTCTTTTGGCTTATCATTCCAAATAGACATGACCACCCAGCAAGGTAGAAAGCCCCCAGTGGCAACAAGATGAGTATATTTTTTGAACTAGCTGGGCTCTCACAGAACAGTAATCTCAGCTCTATATTTGTTTTTTTGACTTGCATAGGAGGATGTGAAGATTAGATAAAACTTACTGAAACTTATGATTGCTTCTCCATTGCTCATGAGTTCCCACATCCTATTAAAGAAAAAATTGCATTCAACTTATGTATTAAAAGAACCACAGGTACTTCTTATCTTCTCATTTACATACATACAGTTTAATATCTTGCATCTTTCTTCAAGTAACTTTAGACTCACTCTTCTATTACTGCACACAGCTCCATTCCTCCTTTTAAAGCTATATTCTGTGCTTTCTCTTCTCTGGTTTCTGGGCATCATTCACCCTCCATGAATTCTTAGAAACTCATGGATCCAGAAAATTCTCTGACAACTTAAGGTTAATTCCCCTCTCTCCTATTCAAGTTAACAGGTTTAGCTAATTAAAAACTTGTTTAGTGTGCTACTCTGGCTAGCATCTTCAATTTCTTCATGGCTTAAATTAACTGCATAAAGACACCAGGCAACATATAACGTCACTTTTATAAATCCATCCCAAAACTCATTTTATTACTTGTCTTTTACTTATAGGCTTTTTTAGGTCTTGAGCCATTCTTTCTTTCATATATTTATTTCTAATATTAATAAAAGATTTTGGTTTTGCTATGATCCTTCGTTGACTACATTTTTCATTTTTCTGATTCTCTCTGCCCACACTTGAGCTATTCTTTTGTATTCATTCCTGGTACAAAACACTGATTTCTTGGCATCCTTGTTTCCCTTCTTCTCTCTGAGTTACAGATCTCTTTACACAATCTGCCAGGTGTAAGTTATGTGTACACACTTAATGATTTATTGCTGAATTAGGGTTATTTTCTCTTGAGCTTTTATCATACACTCTTACAGGGGTCTGACAAATATATTGCAGCAGGTTTACCTGTTGGTAAGCTTAAGATTTTACCAGCTCTAAAACGTCCTCCTACCTGTGTGGAGATGAAATAAAATGATGTGCAATTCAACAGTCACCGTTTACCACGTCCTTTCATACTACTAATAAAGCTGGTTGAAGCTGACACCAAAACATGTCCCCACTTCTGTCATTCACGGCTTGCGGTCTTTAGAGACAAGCAAGAGTTGACAACTGAATGTCAAACTTCTGCAGTGTGCCTCTCAGAGTCTCTAAATCTGAAAGTTTCTCTAAAGGTTTCTGTTCCCATTGGAATTTCTTCCCAGCATCTCAATGCTTAGTTTAGATGATGGGTTTTTTTGGAGGTTTTATCCAGTTTCTCACTTCTGCTTCTGTTAGAGTCTTCCTTTTATGTGGATCCATTGGATCCTTCTGATGCTTGTACCATTACTCTCAAAAGCCTAAGTAAGCTGCATTGTTCTTTGAACTCCCTTCACACTATGGACTCCTTCACACTCAAGTTTGCTCCTAACATATTCCAGGATGAATGCCTTTTCGCCCATCCTTTCCAAAATACCTATTTGAGCTTAAATTTCACATTATCAAATCATGCTTCGTAATGCCTAAAAAAGGTAAACCAAACCAAAACCTGTACATCTTCTTTCAAGTAGATTAAATTCTCATAATTTCAGCTTCTTTTTTCAATGTTTTTGTTTGTTGGGGCTTGGGGTTTTTTTCACCTTTCTCTAGACACATTTAAATGCCCTTATTTCCATCAATCATGAGTGCTCAGGCAAACTTGTCAATGAGGAACATAATAGTTCCTCACCTTTCTTTCTCTCTATGTCTATTCTGATAATAACATGCACTGTTATTTCCTTGGAAAATATCCGGAGTGAGTAGTGTTATAGAAGAACATGAACAGACTAAAATAAAATGCACTCTGTTCTCAAATTTATCTGTCACAGAGTGGTAACTTGTCTAGGAAGCCCAAAATGAGTTTGCACTTCTGAAGCCACATATTTTCAGTACATTACAGCATGTACAGAAAGGTTACCCAGTCTAAGAATTGGGTAGTTGGATACACAGAAGCAACTTGTATGATTTCTCCGAGAATGGAGCCCTACATCCCTGTTTGTCTTAGGCTGCAGTATATTGTATATTTTTATTATGCATCCTACAGCAAATCTATAAACATATCATACAAACAGACATGACTGATGTTTGAGAAAAATGAGTTTTTACTGTGTTATAAACACCTTTTCCCTTTGAATTTTCTTCATATTACACTAATTTAACATCCATTTCTTTCATCCCTTTTCATGCTGAGTAATACTTCACCACAGAAATAAATCCATTGCTACACTACTCAATGTTGAGGAAGAAAATTAGACTCAAACAGATTGTCATGAACCAACAAACATTTTAATTCTTCAAGTGTAATTGCTGATTTTCAGTCTCGTAAAGGTTCTACCTTAGCAAGAAATGTCTACTGTTTGTGAACATCAGCAAATAAAGGCATTTGAACAAAAATGTGATGTTAGATTGAATGTGTATCTGTTCTCTCTCAGAATGGAATTAATTCTTAGCTTTGTTTGTTCAGCTTCATGTGTACCAAGAAGCAGGGAAGCATTCACTGTGGAAATGTGTTCAGTAATACTACTAATCTGGATAAATGTTTTTTTCCACTGCCAGAGACAGACATTTCTTCTCAAATCAAGAAGACAATAAATAAAATGTATGTATGCATAAGATAGATAAAGAGGAGAGAAACATCCCTTCCAATCCAGTTGTTGTAGCCCTTTATATTTTAAACTCTGACACTCATTGCATGGAATTTGATTAAGATTACAATGACAATCTCACTTTTATTTCTTTAGTTCTAATTTAATGTTTAAAGCTGAATACCATCCTTATTTTCAGGCATTACTAGAAAGCAACAAGAGGTTTTTTTCAGATACAAGATGAATAGCACCAAATACAATACCATTGCTGATTCTGAGATATATACTTATAATATTTCATCTGTCAAAGAATTTTTCATTTTTTGATTAAAAAAATGCACAGAACTCTTTCTACATTACAATAGTTTTGTGCAACAGTACTTTGCAGTTAGTTTCAATTTGCCTGAAAAGGCAATGCAGGGTCTCAGAAAATTTCATCTCAATCTTTTAACATTTGCTCTGAATTTTGATGAGATTTTCAGAATCGCAATAGAGGATAAAAATAGCTTTAAAACATGTCTTTTTTACTTGAAGGGCTTATTTAAAAAAAATACTTCACCAAAATTAAGAAATGTAAATGCCATATTGTGAGCCATATGTTTATTACTAATTCAAATGTGAAAGAAAAGAGAAAACAATTCGTCATGCAACACGTGCCTTTCAGGGAGTTAAGATAATGTTTTAAGTGTTTTATGTTTTCACTTTATGTTTAATTTGATTTATTTCATGTAAGAACTCTCTTCTTGGGAACTTAGAGCAGTCTATTCTGATTCCTCTCTCTCAATAGCTCATTTCTTTATCCCCATTGATGAAAACAGAGGTTAGAAAAAGTACTTAAAATACAAGACCAAAGGAGGGTAATACAATTGAAGAATATTTATGCATTATCTCCACCTGAGTAGATACTTTTGTTCAAACAGTTTCACCTAGGAAAGAACAGAAAGTAGTGTCAGGCAAAATCAATGAAAGACATCAGTAGCCACATGACTTACGTTTAATTATTGCCCTTCTAGAAAGCAATACAGTATGTGGCAGTCTACAATACAAGCTCTGTTAATTCCATAAAAACTATCCATCAATCCCATTAGAAGTTCATCTCTGGTTTGTACAATTATCATTTGCCTCATACAATTAAGCCAGATAAAACTATTTGTAGGGCGGGGGGCAGGAAAAAAATTTAGAACAACAAAACTAAACTTAGATTATAAATAATTGAAGCACATTTTAGTCATAAAAGAACAGTTTAAAAATTACATTTTCATAAAAAGATCATAAACTAATAATTTATTATTCTGTTTACACACGGAATTAAAATGATGGAACTATCATTCTTGAAAACGAATTCCCAATCAACTCCAAAGATAAAATGATAATTTTACAATAACAATGCTCATTATATTTGGTTATTCTTTTCAACAGCATAACCATGCATAACCACAATTTTTTTCTCCAGTGTAGTGCTGGTAGATACACCATTACAAGCAAATAGGAAACATGCTTTTCTTACATGTCTACCATCATATTAAAAAATACCTAACTGTAGACCTAGCTCTCACTGATAATCCTAAAGTATTAAAAAACAATTGTATAAATAAATAATAAGGTAATAAATAGAATGATGAAGTAAATATAAATTACACATAACAATATACGCTATATATATTAATAAAGTAAAAAATAGTAAAATATAAAAGCCAAAATTGACATCTGAAGTTGTACATGTCTGCATTTTCCTGTTATAAAGGAAACTTTATAAACATTTAAGATATTGAAGATTGTCAATCCTGATCTTACACTCTCTATCCATTCCTCATAATCTGGGGCACACTCTGGAGCACCCCTGCACCCTTTCTCAGTGAGCAGTCACAAACACATCAAAGATTCAAAACAAAACATCTGGTGGAAAAGCAATTCACAGTTAAAATGGATCAGCACATGCTCAGTATTTCTCCAGAGTAGACTCCCATTCTCAGATGCAAAACCTGGAGTTCACAAATCTACTTTCTAAGTATTTCCTTCTCATCAACTTTTGTCATTAACTATTGTCATGAACTACACAGAATGATTTTTAATCCAGTCTCATCCAAAGATGACTTAAAAATGAAGAGTTAATCATTATATTTCCCTACACTGTTTTTCAGATTTGCTAGATTACTTATTAGGCAGACTAAGCACGAATGAACATCACATTAGATGTAGCAGGAAAAATAATGTATCAATATCAGATAGGAAAGGCCATTTCACAAGATATTTCCTTTACACACGCAGAATTTTTTGGCTCTGACATTCCCTTTTTTGGATGAAAAACGCCTGGGTTAAAAAAAGAAGAGATACAGAACAAACTTGGGTGGATATGGAGACATGAAAAGATGGCTGAGCCACCATACACAAAAGTTTACCAATATAAAAAGTAAGTAAGAAAGAAAGAATATCATCAGCAGACGTATCATAAGGTATGCTCATGTATTGACTGTTGGTAAATGTTTTTAAAATTAAAAGACAGATTACTTTATGGAAGGGTTATACTGATTCATAGAAGCAAGGTGCCAGCACAATGCACCAAGCTATTAACTGCAGTGAGTGTACTTATTCAGTGGTCTCAAAGAGCAGATAAAGGCATTTATCTTCCTTGGTAGGTTTAAAAATAATAAGGAAAAAGTTGAAAGCAATTAGAACAGGATGGTAATGGTACATTTGTGCCAGATTTAACACACTTATTATGTTACCACTGAGTCGGTACAGCTATTATAGATAGTACGAGTTCCAAAAGTGGCTTTTTGAAGATATCTTTTGAAAGGTTAAAAAGGTAGTGTAGTTGCAGCTAATCAGGTGAAGACACTGCTTACAAGGCATAGAATAACTTGGTTTTTTGCTACCAGTTCTCCATTTTAGAAATTGCATTTTCAGTAGACAACGATCTTCTACTTATTTTACTTGTTGTCTGGGTTTATAACATAAAATTGAGATTTTCCTTTGTTTCGTCTCACAACTTCTGTACCTACAGCAGTTAATCCTAACATTTTCTGTGATTCCCAGAGGTGAAATCAGAAACACTGGAAACGAAATAACTAGGAAAGTAACAGAACAGAATATTCCCAATCTCCTCTCACATAATAAGCAATAGCAAAACATATTTTATTTGTTTTCCAGTAACTTTATTATTATCTAATGTTCTCCACAGCAGTGTGAATAATTGTGTAATGTCTTGATTAATGATGACAATACATCCAAGGACCTTAGAGTGCTTTTATACATAGTAGCTACACATACAGGAAAAAAAAAAAAAGAAGAAAAACTGATATAATACACTTACTTGGTTTTAAAAAAGTCAGGAAAAAACCCCTCCATCACTAGCAGTGATTGTACCATATAACTGGCATTTGAAAAAGGCACACGTTAAGGACGTATCAACTAATGATTAAAATTTATACCTTCCTCTGCACTTCTACAAAACCGCTGAACATGCAGTTCAGTGGAGCGGAGAAACCATCACCTTTTGTAATGCCGTCTTAGGAGACTGAGGTAATATAATAGAAAAAGGCAGGCTATATTTAAAGGCAGCTGCATAAAAGTAGTCTCATTCAACTGCAGACAACTTTTAAAGGCCATGATTGATAGAAATTCAGCTGTTTATTCTGCTTCATAAATAGAGTCAAATTTCAGTTGAACTCAGTGGTACATTTACATGCATAAAACAGGTAATTACTAAACTATATCCTTCTTATATGAAAATGCCCCTTCTATGTATAAATGGGTAATTTTTACAAATTTATTGTAAAGTTCATCAGCATTAGGCAAACAATGTTGCTCCAGTAATCAGAGTGCAGAAAAACAAAAGAAAGAGCCCTTGTTTTAATGATTCCCCCTCTTCACTTAAAATCTGCTCTGGATTTTTTCTCCCAGACTACTGATTTCTGTACTTTTTGTTCATAACTTCTCTTGTGGTGGGGGATACCTCATCTCCCCACCACACTCCACACGTCCCCTATTTTGATTTTAATTGAGAAACCAGGAAATACAACACACAGATGCTTGTGGCAGATGGTACACCAGATATGGAGAAACCATGGTTTCTGTAAATCACCGGTATTGAAAATTGCTCAGTATACTTCATAAAAATACTTTGTGCAGATAACTCCACAGTAATGGTGGAGAGGCAGCAGCCTACTCCCTAGAAAATGAAAATGAGTACACATGGATATCTTTGGGTTTGGGAGGCAAGGAGCACTGAGCAAAGCCTCAGCCTCAGGAATCAGGTACCTCCCTGAGGATGAGCCAGGACACGGGTCCTCTGGGTGAGCCAAAGACTGGACAGAGAAGAAATGGATAATGGCTCTAGCTCTTTGCAGAAAAAATTCTGAATTTCTATAATCACATCATACTGGGAATTCTTCACTGTAATATCTGAGAGTATAAGAAGAAGCTTGCTTTCTTTGCAATATTTTACTTCAATCAGCTGTTCTACCTTACAAAAATCACCTCATTGTTTTTACTGAGAAGAGGTGTTAAGGCAATTTTTTTTTATGTGGGGCATTTGTCTATAAAAACTACCCCACAGACATAAAACACAGTTATCACTGAGCACTGTGGAAGTCTGAAGCTCACTGGGTGACACCAGAGTCAAGCAACTGCAATGTCAAGTGCTCAGTGGTGTCATTCCAGAAAAAACAGTTACTTGGCATAGTGTGAAAAAAGTCATCTCGAGTGAAAGGGCTTATTTTGATTCTTTTTCTATTGTGGCAGAAAAGAAATTACTGCATAGACTGTCAGTTTCCAAAAAGCGTATCTCTGACCCAGGATATCCTAACTTCCTTTTTTATTTTTACCAGGTCTTCCAATACCTGCCCAAAACCCATTCATTCCTGACTGGTATTCCCAAGTACGTACATATCAATAATTCAGCCAGTTAAGATTAAGCCCAGCCTGCCAAGGTGCTCCAGCAGCTCTTGTTACAATCATTTCATTGTTTTTTGCTTTTCCAGTCATCCCTCCATCTGGACCACAACACACTACAAAGATACTGTGAAAGACTGTCAATAGCATTGTGAAAGCTGAGGAAAATGGCATTGACTGCCTTTTCTTCCATAAATCCCTCCTAGTTATCCTAGAAGGCAATCTCATTGTTAGTATGAGTTGGATTCACCTGTTAGGAATCTGCACTGATAACAAATAGTGATTTCTAGGTAAATCTCATTTAGAAGAAGGATGATTACTTATTATTAACTATAAGAGAAGTTGCTCTCAGTGACTGTCAATATCACTATTCCATGATATTTTTTTCCATTAAGTAGGATTTGCAAATAGACTAGGCTGAGCTAAAAATTAGGTCATTAAAGCAGAGACCTTTGAATACACACATACATATATTCCATATTCCATTAAAAGCCTTTCAATGTAAAATCAGTTTGGTTTTTTTAAAAAAAAATATTTAATTTTTAAAACCAGCTTTCATCATGCATGATCAATGACATTCATTTTGTAGGTAAATGGTGTTGAATTTTAATTGACAGATATATTGAAAATTATTGCATGTCAATTTTTAGCAGAGTAACAAATTTCAGCTCAATAAGAGGTGGGACACTCTTTCCTTGTTTTGAGCTTAAGAAACTTACCATACTAATTTTGTGGGGCATATATTTAAAACCATATGATAATAAAAAAAAATCGGGGTGGAAAGGTGAATGTGTCATCTATAAATTGTTAGGATACACCACTAAATCAACAAAATGTGAACTGTTCCATGGAAAATATCCTTAGGTGAGAAAGATTTTTCTCATGACTCAAAGGGCAAGTGTTGTCCTTGCATTCCTTTAAAATAGTAGAATGAAAATGGCTTTCGGGGAAGAATAGAGAATTTTACAAATGAGGACAAAGCATAAAGCCACTTTACTGGTTTTACAGAAATGACTAAGAGTCATGCACTTACAAAAGCCAGGGCTACTGAATTTGCACAGCCACCAATCCTCTTGAATTCCTCCAGCCTCTCCTCCAATGTCTCATAAGCTGTCACAAAAAACTAATAAAAAACCAGAGAACACAGGACCTCAGTTCTACCAAGGGCTTTATCTAGTAAATAATTACCATTAATATCAGACTTATGTAAAAACAGGTAATAGGAACAAAAGTGGAACAATTTAGGGATATGAGTACTAAATACTCTCATTTTGAGATTGTTTTCAAACTAAGCATGCATCCCAGTGCAGGAAAAAACATAATCAAATCTACATTGATATCCAAAAAATAAGGGAATAAAGCACATATTTGTGTTTTATTTCCATCCTCATGAGAAAATGAGAGTATTATGGGAGAATAGGGGTAAAAGAAAACTGATATATTGTTTTATATTATTCATATTCTGAACTTTAAGACATTTAAAGGATATTTTGAAAAGGAAACAAGTTTTATTCTTGAGAATGAAGGGACTGTAACATTGAGAAATGAAATATAAAAAATTACAGAAAATAATAACTTAGTAGCTCAGTATCAATATATATGTTTATATATATATATAAAACCTTACCATGCCATTTTCTACTAGCACTTCCTTTGGACCTGAAACTCCACAATCAAGACATAGACATGGCTTCCTGGCAATAATTTTCAGTTAAACTGGGGTGAAATAAATGTTAGGTAATCAATCTGTGATCATCCAACTTCTGATTTACTAGAGAGCTAGAATAATTATTCCAGCTATTTTGTTTAGCCAAACAACTAAGAAGCCCTTATTAAATCAATGTTTTTTAAAGCCCTGTCTTTAACCTATTATTACATAAAGTCTTTGTTATTCCATTTTATGGTTAAATTTCAGGTGTTTTGACAGGAAGATATTTTGGTAGACTTGGGGTTTTTGCCTGAGGGAAGTCTGCAGGTCTTGGTGCTTTGAAATAACATTTGAGCTACAAGTTCAAACTATATAAGTAGCCAGATATAACAGCATTTTAAGCAGAACATGTTTCGAACAATTCTCTAGAACAGCAGGGGTGGCATCCAGCCATGATCAACAACTTCCTTGCTCAGACTCTTTGCTGGAGTGAGAATATTGTGCAGCTTCATCTTGCCCTGTTACACTGATATTTATTGCATTAGATGATTCTGTTTTTCCCAAGCAATCACTGTGTTATTGCTCCTTCCATCTTAAATTCATTTTTCATTGCTGCTGTGTTTATCTTCCAGCTCAGTGTTTCAGATATAAGAGAAGAATGCTTTTTTTTTTAGGTCCTTTCCAGTTTTGGTTTTGTGGGTTTGTTGGGGTTTTTTTGTTTGTTTTGGTTTTTGTTTGTTTGTTTGTTTGCTTGCTTGTTTTTGTGGGGTTTTTGTTTGTTTTGCTTTTTGTTTGGGGTTTTTTTGTGGTTTTTTTTGGTTGGTTGGTTGGGTGGTTTTTTTTTGCTTGTCTGATTTGGTTGGTTGGGTTTTTTTGAAAGAGAAATTCTTTCTACTGCAAATCCTAATTCTTTTTCACATTGCTAGGGAATCACCTGGACACCACAGAAACAGACTGAGGGGACCAGGACATAGTGAAAGAACAGAGCATGCTCCCTCTCTGCCTGCCATAGAACAGTCTTCCAAAGTAGACAGAATAGTCTCGGAGACAAGGGTATGAATTTATCAGTCACAAGGTAATAGTCTCACAGACAAGAAGAACATTAATAAACATTTTGCATTGCTTTTAGGGGAGGAGTCCAGGACTGTGAATGCACCCTGCTTTGGTTTTCTAGACTAAGAGAAAGGATCCACAGTATGTGGATTTTACATTTTTAATCTTTTTACTTTCCCTTACATAGATTTTAAGAATGAAGATGATTTGGGTTCTTACTTTGTGTTCTTACTTTTTGATTCCAGTAAAACTACTAATGGCCTAAGCAGACTGAAAATGCATTTTTAGCATTCTGCTTCCATCTTTTATAACAGATAGATTTTAATACCTTAATGGAGCTGGCATTCTGCTGCTATTAAAAGGTAAAATCACGACTCTAAATGTCAAAAAAGGCACGGAAATAAATATCTAATAAAGTAGATAGAAATGTCAAAGCATAAGGTTCCCCAAACCTGCAACATGTCCCCTTCCAATCCCTGATCCTCCTCACTCAGGGACTGCCCTATAGACATCTCATCCCTTTCAGTTTGAAATGTAAGAGAAGAGCATACAAAAGCCCTATATTAGATAACTATAACCCCGTGTCTTATATTTGCGTCTCACCAAAATCTTACATGGCAGATGTAGATTTATGAAAATTTGCTTTTAGGCACAATATTATGTGTAAAAGGAAAAGTTCTTGGTGTATTATTGCAATCATAATCCTTTTCGCCATGAGGGAAGATGTCACACTACAGTTGAAGGTTAACGGCTAACTTGCTTCTTGTATCATTTCACTTCATAAAAAGCAAACCGATTTCACGATGGCAAAAAGTCTGGGAAAATAGTGAGCTGGGGTAAGGGCTAACCTTTCCCCAGGGAGTTTCAAGTTCCAGAATAGCAATGTTAGAAAGCGCTGTTCTTCTACAGGCTCACAGTAGGGATTTGATGTGCCAAAGGCTGAGCAGTCTGTACTCTGTGCTTTTTTCTTCTTCTAGCTTTTCTGCTCTGTTAGCACAGTGAAAACCCACCAAGTGCCTGTCTGGTGATGTTGGTTCTGCTGGCTGCCCCCAACTGCTGTCGCTGCTCCCTGCTGTCCCCTGTCTCCTAGCTCTATGAGGCTTCACCCTGTCCTCCTCTGTGCTTCTCTGCCACCCTCAGTACTCTCTCCCCAGCCCCAGCACAGCAGCACTCTCCTAGACCTGTTCAGTATCTACCCCTGACAGCATTTCTGTGGCTGATAGCAGCAGCCTAACAGCCCAAATCCAACTAGCGCTGGCAAAAAGACTGTCTTTATGGGTGCCAGAATACAGTGATTGTTACAAATGACTCAGAAAAGCTTTCCCAAGTAAATGCATTGGACATTAATCGAAACACCCTCTGCTTTGCTTAAGGCATGTAGCATTAAATACACCTGAGTTCCAAGTTTGACAATTTCTTTTGCAAAAATCTGAAATATTTTTTGTCTCAGGTAACTTAAAGTTTCCTAGCTTCTCTGAAGGGCAAAGAAAGAGGTGTGCTTTATCTGCAGTTTATTCCTGCTGTGTTTATCACTGATGTAGACCCTCTACTTCCCATCTCTTTTAGAATTACAGTTCTCATGCATTACTGTACTTTGCTGTTAGGATCAAAACCAAAATATAATCCTATTAACCTGGAAGTAAAAGTGCAAGTAGATATTTCCTCACAACACAGTTTTTTCACTCAGCAATTCACAACACTGCAAATAACTGATTGCTGACTTTTGGTTTACTTGCGTTTCCCTGCTTATTTCCTTTAGAGATTCTTTTGATTAATTTCACATAATCAACCAGAATATACAGTAGATAAACTGAAACTCATGCAAAGCAATTATAAATTTGCACAATCAAATTCTTAACAGAAATGTTTATAAGAGTAGTAAAAAAACAATATAAACACCATTCTTATGGCATAAAATCATATCTGATTAATTTAATATGACAGTATTTGTCTTTAAAGACTACAGCAATTATTGTTTTGCAGATTCACTATTCTTTATTATCTATTTTTCCTACACACCCCAACATGTGAAATTCCCATTCTTGTTAAGGGAAAATTGAATCAAAATGTCAATATACTGCTCTTTAGTAATATTACAAAAGCTTTTCTGTACCTCTTGGAAGGTTAATTCTGCTAACAGATGCAAAGAAATGTGATCTCTGTGTGCAAGGCTTTGTAAAAAATAAATAAACAAAAAGGCAAAAAATATATTGAACACAGTCCTGACATTTATTATGTACTTCTCTTGACTCTGCCTTCTCCCCTTTCTCCTTCAGAGCCTAAAGCAAGATTCATGATGGAGTTAATGGAATCTTCAAGAGTCAGGGAGACAAACCAAGTCTAATGTAGAGGGAAGCTCCTTGTTCAAAACAAATACGCTTTTGCAAACTCCTTCAAATTTGATTTCAGTTTGCATGAAAGACACAGAAACCTACATGCAAATGAAAAAGTGTAAAAAGAATTCCTTTTGGAGTGTGGTAAAATGGAAGAGAAAGAACGACAAAGAAAGAAGAGGAATTATCATCCAGGTGCATGCATTGTTACAAGAATTGGCCAGAGACCGCCATTTTCCTCAAAATTCCTCTTGAGAATACATTTGTTTCTGCAATTTAAAATATAAGGTCATGTCTTTTACAAGGGAGTTTGTACAGTGTTGTGGATCTCAGCATTTATTGGGAGAACTAGAACAATTTAAAGTTAGAACTGTCCTTAAGAAAATGCACTAGAAATAATTTAGTCACAACTTTATTTTTCTTCTCTAAATCCTCATCCACATGAAAGATAGAAGGATCTTTTATGTAGTGAAAAGTTGTTCATACAGGCTATTTTTGGTGCTTAATACATTTATTCATGCACATGTATTTTATTCCCTAGCTCTTTCCTTTCCCCTCTTCTTATCTCCCATAATTTACCCAAAATAGAAATGATAGAAAAAATTCAGTTCTTAATCTAAGTGACATTTAAACAGGATAGAAATATGCTCTGTATATTATGTTCCCGAAACTATGAATTTGCTGCTCCTTATATCTGCCTTATCTTGTCTTTTGTGTCCAATTTCGCTTTAGATTTAACACTAAATTTTATTTAACCTTTCTATTGAATAATTTGTGCAGGCATATAAAGGTAGCTATGTTAACGGTGAAGTGTAAGACAAGCCACAGCTGTGTTAAGTGACTGAACATTTGTCAGTAGAATTAAACTTATGCTTTTGACTGCGTCATTTCAGCAGATATTAAATGAACATTAAAAAAACCTAGGGTGACCAATAAGCAAACGTCAGATGGTGTGTTTCAAAACCCAAACCACACAGGTAGATAAACCGCGCCAAAAGCTTTTTCCTAGATTCGTTAGTTTCAAGGTCAGAGAGAACAAATCAACTCTGAACTTCTCTGTCACAGGGTCCTAAAGTTCACATGATTCTCCTGTCTACAGATACAGCTATTCTTCACAAGGAATGTCTACCAGCTTGCCATTAAGTACAACTATGTCTTCCCCAGCACATATTATTACTGTACACTACTTTTTCTTTGAGCTTACACTGTCCTCCAGCCTCTAATGTCACATACAGATTTGCAGAGAACCACTGGCTGAGCTTAATCAGTAGTTAAAAACAACAGCTGCAGTCTCCTCAGAAGACTTGGTAGAAATCTTAACAGAGCTGGATGCATCTTGGTTTTTTTGTTTTCGGTTGTTTTTCTTTTCCTTCAAGTACAGCTTTTTGAAGTTTACAGAAAGAAAGTTGAAGATGTCCCTACTCACTGCAGGGGCCTCAGACTAGATGGACTTTGAAGGTCTCTTTCCCAAATTATTCTAATTCTCTGATTCTTCTACGATTCAGTCTAGTTCTAGCACTTGTGGCCACATAAATATGTTAGTGCTATGTTTCATCAAGACTGTTTTTCAATACAACTAATTAGGCTAAATAGAGCTTAACAGTGGTATTGATGCTTGTTCAGAGGTAGTTTGCACATTTCAATGTGGCACTAACTAACGTTATGTAGATATAGGCTAGTGTGCAAGAAAAAACTTATTTCTTTGCATGGGATGCTCCTTAGCAAGAAGTAGACCACAAACTAAATTCCCTGAGAATAAGGGAAACAATTCACATACATAGTGGCGTTATTATTGTTCAATCAAAATAACTTGGTTGTGCTAAAAAGTCATATATCCTTAGATACGTGCCTTACAGCATACAAGCCTTTGTCATCAATGTTTATAAAAATCCATCTGTATGATAATTCAAACATAAACTGCACAGGGAGAAGTGACTCCCAACATACCTTTCAGCATAACTGTGGCAGAGGAAAACAGAATTAGACACAACTAAAGAAGACATTAAATGTGAAGCTGGTTTATTATTAAATGTGAAGCTGGTTTATTATTAAACGTGAAGCTGGTTTATTTCTAGTGGAATTTTGTAGGGTTTAGACAGAAGGGAATCTGCAGCTCTTTGTAAGCTTGCTACACAACCCATTATATGCGACCAAAATTTCAGGTTTGATTTAGACAAAGCACTGTAATTAAAGCTACCACTACTATGAACATGCTGTTACTGATGCACCACTCACTTTCTCATGAAAGGCAGTACACAGCACTACAAATAAATGTGTATGGTAACAGTCACTATTAGTATCTTTCAGTAAAAATAATATATAATTTTAAAATAATTTGTAATGAGTTTAAATGTTTAAAAAAAAAAATTTAAGTGACAACAGGACATAAAGATTTGATACCTCAGTAAATTAGGAAAGAGAAGTGTCGTGTATACACAGAGGGCAGGGACAGAAATTGTTCACTTGAAAGAGACAAAAATCAGTTTAATAATCACTGTGACACATTGGATCCGAAATGAGAATGATAATTAAACAGAGAGATCAAAATGGAGAACAAGAAGATGGTTGAGACACAGAAGAATCGTGATGTGTATGCTAGTTCAACAGTTTCTTTGTCAGACAGGACAGGATAAGTGTAATGTAAATGACTACGGATACTACTACTCACCCAAATTTATTGGGAAATTGAAAGAACTCTAAAAGCCTACAAAGTAACCATTAAGATCAAAGCACAATTGTCATAACAGAAAGAAGACGGCAATTTACGGTCAGGAGGCTGAAATTTCTAGTTCCTTCATTTTAAAGCCCTAATGAGGAACTTTAATAGCAATATAGCCTTCTTATTAAGGAAGTCCTATTCAGTGACCTCTATTTTCTTGTGTAAGTGACACAGTCAATGTCTAAAAGGAGTTAAGATAGCTTGAAAAAAACCCCAAAGTTTTAAGTAATTCTGATTTTTTTAAATATATTATTAGTGTTGGCATTAAGTGGCAAATGCCTGAAGCAGAAAGTGACATAGGAATAGACTATTAAAAGAATAATAATTAAAAAAATAAGTGATTTTCCTCTATGAGTAGGAGAGAGATTTACTGAGTTAATTTCTTTCTTGTCCTTTTCTCTCTAAGCTCAATCAATGCTTTGTACTTGCACGTCAACATGTCGTAGAACATCAGCAATTGTATCCTTTTGCTTTTCAATTTTTCTGATTTTCTATTTCAATGACAATTTGCTAATTCACAGCAGTGGAAGTTTAAACAACAGATCTGTTGTTTAAATTGCACAATCCTGACTACATTCTCAAGTATGCATAAATGCAGACCAAAATAACCATTCACTGGCTCTTCTTTCTCATTAATGCTTTAGCGTTTGGTACGTCACCTAAGTCAGACTAGACAGGTAAGTGCACACCAATTAATTATGAGGCTTATCATTTATTCTTTCAAAAGTAGTTTAATCCATATCACCAGTATCACATCAATGTTTCTGCTAAGTACAAGTGAAATATTTCATTCAAGAAGTTTATGAATCAGGAAAAAAGGAAGGTATTTACTCAGCTCACTAAGGTTACAGGTTGTTCTCAGGCCTAATTAAATGGTACATTACTCAAGTAAGAGATTGCACTTTTCTATAGCGTGTCACACTCTTGTATTAGCATTTCAGACATTTATTCTTTTCTATTTAATTGAGGATTTTCTTTAGCTGTACACAGAACTCATAAGGAACATTACCATTTGAACTCACCAAAAGTGTGATGGATAAGAGGAAAGTACAACGTTTCATATATTTCTTTGATTTAAAGGAGCAGGTTCTTTATTCCTATGGTGGGTTGACTCTAGACAAGCACCAGGTGCCCACCAAGCTGCTCTGTCACTCTCCTCCTCAACTGGACAGGAGTGAAAATATAGAATGAAAGGCTCAAAGGTCAGGATAAGGACAGAGAGAGATCCATCACAAGAAAAACAGACTCTACTTTGGAAAATTAGTTTAATTTATGACCAACTGAATCAGAGTAGGATAATGAGAAATAACACCAAATATTAAAATTACCTTCTTCCAACCCCTCCCTTCTTCCCAGGCTTAACTCTACTCCCAGTTTTCTCTAATTCCTCCCCTCAGATGTTCAGGGTATGCGAAGGGGGACTGCAGTCAGTGCATCCCATGTTTTCTGTGCCACACCTCTCTTCTCATATTCTTCACTTGCTCCAGGGTGGAGACCCTCTCTTAGGCTAAATTCTTCATTAAGCCCTTCCAAGGGTTGCTCTTCTTCAGGAACAGGTTGCTGGGAATCTCAGCTCTGGTACCTGAAACACCTCCTTCCCCTCCTTCCTCTCTGACCCTTGTGTCTGCAGAGCGGTTTCTCTCTCATATTCTCGCTCCTCTTTCACATCTGCTGTTGCACAGCAATATTTTCTCTTTCTCAAATTTGTTATTGTTGTGCTGTCACTGTTGCTA
The DNA here is from genome assembly GCA_013396775.1 of Cephalopterus ornatus. NCBI lineage: Eukaryota > Metazoa > Chordata > Aves > Passeriformes > Cotingidae > Cephalopterus > Cephalopterus ornatus. Next base: position 21,382 of record VZRE01005733.1, on the reverse strand, counting down.
ATGGGCTCGGCCTGAGCCAGTGATGGATCCATCTTGTAGCCATCTGGCACTGATTCTGTCAGACATAGGGGAAGGACCTGCCATCTTCTCACAAAAGATATCCCTGCGGTCCGCCCACTACCAAAACCTTGCCAGTCAAACTCACTAGAATTCCCCTTCCTTTCTCCCTTCATAAAACACAACTATGCCCAGACAACATAGTTTTCTCTGCAAAATGAACTGATTCACACTCCTAGCCAAGCTATTACTGTGGCCTTATGTAAAATGTCATCTGCTTCTCTCCAGCTGAATGGTATTAGTTAAAGCAGCTTGTCACTGCATCTGTTTGGGAAGGAAAACAAACACAGATACAAGTGTTTAATTCAAATTGCACCCCATTAAACTGAAACAGAAATGTTATACATAAGAGACGTTGCAAAACCTTACATGAAAAACATAGACCTTGAAGAGCTACAGTCGTGGGAGATTAAAGTAAGTTTTTGACCATATTTTTTCAGTTTGCATTAATTTACCTTCAAACAACATCCTCTGGCCTTTGAACACACAAAACATATTAACGATTAAAATAGTTCACTTATCTATACAATTCAAGTACTGTATCAATTAAGGTATAGTAATTAGGCAAATAACAGGAAATTTTTCTTATGTGGAATGCATTAATAGATGTAGAAATACTTATAAATATTGACTGCTGAATTCACTGGACTTCATTCAAACACTCCTGACTTTTGAAAGTGTGGTCTACAGACCGTAAACACAAGAGTGTCAAAGTTTTCAATAGATCAGTAAATAGCTATAGAATGTATGATGACTGATACAGCAGAGCTCTGAATCAAAAGACAAACCCCAAACAACTTCTAAGAGGAAATAAAACATGGGACACTGTAGCCTCAAAGACCATAGAGAAGAAGACTCCAAGACATTTTAGTATAGGAGATAAGGTAAGAGAGCATGTACTTTAATGAGTCCATAGTCCTAGAGGAATACATACCACGCGCCCTCTCAGACAGGGATTCTATGATTTTATAATAAGGTCCATACAATCCCAATTTGTCCACTCCCCTGTTCTGCCCTGTTCTGCCCCTGACACATTCCTTCAGGAACTGAGTCTGGTGGAGTTTGGGGCCCCTTCCTCCTCATCTTCATGTTCTTCACAGCACGTACAGTCCTTGGAGTTCCTCCAAAGTTCTGAGCTTGAAGGTTGCTGTGCCCGTATGTTATTTCCTGGTCCAGGCCTTGGGATGTTTTTCCCACAATTCTACCTTGAAAGGCGGCTAAACACACTAACGGAATTTAGAGGGATTGTTATGAAATGGAGTAGTAGGCTTGGGTATGTTTAAACATTAGGCTACAGGGTGTGGGAAATAATACAGCTACATTAAAATCTACATTCACTACACAACTACTTCTAAAATCTACAAAAATTAAAAAATTCAAAAAAGCTCTGAGGCATCAACACAAAGACAGGGCTGTTTTGAAAAAGTTAAACCAGATTCACGCTCAACAGAGAAAAGAGTTCCTTCAGTTATACGTATATATAAGAATTATTTTTTACAGATAGCTGCAGTAAAGATGAAATATGAAACTATTATATTGAAAATGGAGCATAAATGTTAGATTTTTAATGGTTTTTTTCAGCTTCCGAATTACAAGGAATGTAGGAATGTAGCCATAAAAATTACTTTGAGAGTATGTGCAACTGATTTTGCTCCCTCTCTAAATTTTGTCAAATACTAGCAGGCTCACAGAAGTGCCCTTCATATAAGTGTGCTGTGTTGCAAAGCTAAAGCAACGAAAGAGTTAATTACATTTCAGTTCATTGCCTGCCAGGGGGAAGATAAAGATGGAAATTTTCTAAATGCAATTCTTCTGCTCTCTCTAGTGAAACTATGTACTGTATGTTGAGGACATCCAAGGACAGAAACGATTGCTTCACTGAAGCAGAGTTTTCTAGCTATAACCCTGAACCAAAAAATATTTCATTAAAGAATTTCCCACTTACTGTGCATCATTATTCCTGTCAATGCACTTCCACAGAGGAAAGATGACAGTCATTCTAGGTGATATTGAGGCCAATGATTTCCTGAATTGGTGATGAGATATTCTGAAGCTGTGGCAGGGAATGCAAGAGAATTTCGTTGTACTTCTCTTGCTGCACAGAAATGTCACACCAGGTTTTCAGTGCAAGAAAACCCTTTCTATCAGACAAGTTTTATGGCCAATATCTTTCCTCTTTTTAACAGCTAGAATGCAGCAAAAAATAGATACAGCCACCCTAAATTTCATAAGCATGTCACAAGAAAAATGGAGATTATAACATCAGGCAGGTCAGGTTTTAGCTACTAATAAAGCATACAGCAGAATTTCAGATATTATCATTAAAGCCTATTTGTATTGAAGTTAATGGCTACCTCTATGGTATAACTTCTTTGGGTAGAATGCATTTGTATTGACTGCTCCAGAGCTGAGGATATGGGACTTTGATAGGTAATGTGGATTACCAGAAAATTCTTCCTGGGCCCCATTCATTTTATCTTCTTATTGATTTACTGAGCCCAGTATAATTCCCTGCTCATATAAACAAGGACAGGCACCTTCATTTTTTAGAAAAAAAAAGAATGCAACACACTGCAGTAAATGAAGGAAGACATTAACTGTTGATTTTGATAAATCTCCAGATGTAGCACTTGGGTGAAAGGAGTTTAGTAATGAGTTTAATCACTATGCTACACACCTGGCATTCATGCTGGTAACACTGCACTTTTTATCCAACAACCTTCAACAAAATATTTAGTTGCCATTTTCCTGTGCAGCTAAAATAGAAAATAATATCACTTACAGGATGTGTAGGAAAGAAAAGGTGATACACCAAGAAAACAAATACAAAAATTAGATTGCTTTACAATTTTTTGAGGGTTTTTTTATGCTAAAGCAGTTTCAGGGACTTGTCAGAAAATGAAAAGTCTTATGGCCATAGTCCATAAGAAACATCTAATAGCTGTAGGAAAACAACTGTGAATATAATGTGTATAACCTCTCTCTCAAGTATTCAGTTGTGATTTTTTAAGAAATTTTGCTAGTTTAACGACAAATCTTGTTTCACATCCCAGACACAAGAGACTTAAAGTAGAAAACATAATACAGTAACCTTTTTTGTTCCAATGGCATTACAATGTCACTTGAGTGCCTGGAACAGTAAGAGAGGTATCAGGCCATCAGGTCAAGATATTTAACTTGCAAGCTAATAAAAGGGAATGACTTCTTCTCACAGAGAAGCACAGTAGCTTTTCCCTCTTAAAGAACACAAATGGATTTTTCTTCTCCATTAAGACTATCGAAGCAGTGGTCCATTATGATTTTTTCCCAAATAAAAAGATCATTTCATAAGAGTATTAAACATCTGTCTCATAACAGTCATCAGTAGCTACTTCCACCAGTGAAGGCTTGCTTTAAGTAACACTAGCAAAGAACTCAATGCTTACTGTGAAAAACTGACATGTCAACATAAAAGTTAAGTTTGCCTTGTCTATTTACCAGAGAAGAGAATTCTATTTTTTTTTTAATTTGAAACAAAAATAGCAATTCCAAGAAATTTATTCTATTGATGAACTGGCTTTAAGCTTTTTGCTGCCTGCTGTCTTTGTGAAATCTATCCTGTTATTTCTCAAGGAGAATTACTCCTTTTTGACATCACTGTTGTTCTTTAATCCCAGTTCTGATCTACAGCTACCCTTTCAGACTGACCTTTGTCATCTTTGAGATTACCATTTTTTCTCTTGACTCACGCAAATATGAAAATGCAGCGTAAATTTACTGCAAATGACATCAGAAGGTACACATGCAGAAACAATCCATTCCAAGATTCCTACCACTATTAAGAATTTATCGAGTGGTTTAAAATCCCAGAATTTCTTTTAATGCTTCACTTTCATGATTAACATCATATAATGGTAATAGTTTTAGTCTATGAGAGAAAGAAAAGCTAGATCACTGTAAGACCAGGCTATCATCCTTGAAATATTATATTCAATTCTTCTTTAATACAGGCAAATGAGCAAATGAAACTCAGCATTGCATTACAGGTTTCTTATTGCACACAATAAAAGGAGTGAATGCCTTTGGCAGGAAAAAAGAAGAAACACCTATTTACAATGGTTGCAATCATACTCAGCTGGTAGTTAAGCATCTGCCTTTTCAGCCTGAGGTTGCAGAGGGTGTTTTGCACTAAAATTCGCAATAGTTAAAAAATTTACAATATGTTTATCCTGTTAGCTCCTACAACTTCCAGATTTTACAGAGGAAATGAGCTGGGAGTGCTCACAGGAGTTCCTGTTAAAAATGTACTTGCAAAGAGCCAGCTGAGATTGCTCTGTTTCCAGTGGACTAACATTTTTCCTCTCTCATGTATAGTCTGGAAATCATTCTTTCATGACTTGAGGCTCACATTAAAAAAAAAATAAACCCAAACAAAACATATATGTCAGAGCAGTTAGTCTTCTGCTTTTCATCAAAAGACAAGATTGCACCAAACATGAATTTTAATTTATCACCCAAAAATATCTTTGGGTACAACTACTTTCCTTTTGTCACATAGCAAGTGTAACGGCAAACTAGGATTATAAATTCACTTATCTACCAAGTGAAGAAAAGCACTGTTCCCCTGTTAGAGTACTGACTCCTATTAGCCTCTCAAAGTTCATCTTCAGAAGATGTCTGAAGTCCAGCTGTGATCCACATACAGATAAAATCAGCAGAATTCAATGCATGCAATTGGAGTTACATTTAACTAAATAAGATATACATATAGAGCACTTGAGCAAAAGACAGAAGAAGTAAGAGTGGCAGGATATCAGCTTCTGCAGCATTTAAAAATCTTAGAAAAATTGTAATATTTCGTGTGGGCAAATATTCACAGTTTTGCTAGGAAAGGATATTTTGCCTGTGAATCTTCATTAGATACGGAAGAGAAGGTTTCCACCAACTATCTAGAAAGAAAATATGCTTTTTCAGGTACTAGGGCATAAAATCAATTTGTTCATAGTTGTTTATGTCATCATCTTCAGAGAATATAGCATTTACACTCAGCTTTTTTTGTTTTTCTCATAATCTAGTTTTAGCTTATCTCACCTGGAAATTGAATGATGCCTTCAGTTTCATGCAGAATAAGAAATTAACTTATAAACTAAACTTATTGAACTGAATACCTACCCTGTTTCTTGGGAATGCCTCATTTCTACTTCATGTATCATTAAGAAATAGAACTATACTGTGTGAAATTCAAATAATAGAATCAAATACATAACCTGTAAGCAAGATTTCTTAAAATTTGGGTAACTTAAAGATGGATGGGTTGGATTGTTTTAAGTTGTATGGGTTAGCATGTGCTAAGTCAGTGCTTTATGAAATGTTTTATTTCAACTGAATATTGTCCTTTAAACTTCTGCCAAGTTCCCTTATGTTCTAAAGTTCTCCAGTAAAAGTGTTATTGACCTCCTGAGAAACGTGTGCAGCGTCTTCTTCCATGTGCTCTCTCAAAGTATTGAAAGAACTGAAAGTCCTTTTAAAAGATCTTGTGAGAGGACTTTTGGAGCCTTGTATATTTTTAAAGTAAAAGCTCTTCAATGAGCTTGTATCTCAGGGCCTGGGGTCTTACAGAGCATGAGAATGATCAGAAGTGCTTATCCTGCTTTTTTACTCCAAGATAACCACTTCAGTGCTCTCTGGGCACCTGACTAGGTGTCTTTCCTGTTAGAAGCATTTTCCTGTGTAAGCAACAATCCACAGAAGCAGTCTGCCCAAGGAATTGGTAGAACCACTATACCTGGAAGTGTTCAAAAGATGTGGAGATCATAGAATGATAGAATTCTTTAGTTTGGAAAAGACTCTTAAGATCATCAAGTGCAACTGTTAACCCAGCACTGAGAAGTCCACCATGCCCTTAACACCACATATACAAGTCTTTTAAGGATATGGCAGAGACATGGTTTAGTGGTGAACTTGACAGTGTCAGGTTTATTATTGGACTCCATGATACTAAAGGTCTTTCCAACCTAAATTATTCCATATATTCATTCTATGATTCCATATAATTTTGGACCCTTTTTTTTTCAATGAAACTTTGGGTGTAGCTTCTCCCTAAAAGACAAACTTACCATCTATGATAATTTAAGAACGTGTTGCTTAAAATTTACGAGACAGAACAGTGTTTAAAACACCTGTGGTATTTTTGCAACAAGAAGATTTCTTACTCTTCTGTCACATTTTGTTTTGAATAGTGCTGTCACAAGTAGAACAGCTTATCTTAACAATTATGTTTGAGTAACACAAAAACCCACTCTGCTAACAAAAGTGGGATTAGTAAGGCTGCAAGGTAACCCAAGAATTTGAAATTGCTTATGCATTCCTACTGGCATATTATTTTCATCTCAGTGTCTTTTCCCAAGGTACATGGAACATACTAAATTTATATATATAGTGACACACAACTGTATGTCACTAAAAAATATATGTATCTATAAATACCATGGTTATATCCTTCATATTCAAATAAGTTCAAATGAATTTTTACACTTTCATTTGATTATGTTCAGAAATATTACCTCAAGTCAATTTCTGCTTTCCAGCTATTTCGAATTGTTTGCACAAAAAGTATTCACTCAAAATTTTAAGCATCATTTAAAAATATCTGTATAGGAAACTACATTGTACAGAAGTTGATAAAAGTAATTACTTTTATATTATCTTAATCAGCAAAAGAAAAAGGGGAGTGTCAGCTGGAGGCAAACTAATCCTGTAGTGCACAGGTGCATTTTTAAACTATGCATGATTCAGAAACACATAAAGAAAAACAGGAAAAAAATCCTTCTGGTAAGAATTTACCTTTTCTGGTAAGAATTTACCTTTTCTGGTAAGAATTAAGGACCTTAAAATCTTACATCATGGAAATGAGAATAGTGATCAGAAATAAAAATTTGAGGTTCTAAAATGCTACTGAGTTGTATCCTAAGATTTTTTATTAGGTATTAACTTAAATTTTCTGCTAGGAGGAAAGGGAAAAGTAGGACACTTGTATCTTTAGGATTTTAGGGTGTCCAATGAATTTCCTTTTACAAAGCTACAATATTAAACAGCTTCACAACTATGGACAAGAATATTTACTTATATCTGACTGCAATTTAAATACATTACTGTGACATATATAGTCACAGTAAGCTGCCCATAACAACACATTTGATGACTCTTCAAATGTGCTCTCAAGCAAAGGAATAAACAGCCATCTACAACCCAGCAGTTGGCCAGTGATTAAGCTATTAATCCTGTATTAGAGGTGGAAAAGCCAAGGCACTCAGTAGGGAAACTATTTTTGTCCCAAATCACACAGCAAGACTAAGATAAAACTGAGAACAAATAACGGATAAGAAGTATCATTGTGATATTTGAGCTTGTCCTTCATTTGCCTTGCCCTTTCACTTCTCTGCATTAGTTTTTATTTGAACTAAAGTACTTTAGAGGGGAAAAAAATCCCAACAAGAATTGTCAACCATTTCAGACTGCAATAACTATAAGATATAAATGACAATGTATCAGGAAACTACTCTTCAGACAGAATCTAACTTGGCTACCATAGTGCCTCACCTATCAGTATTTTCCTTCATTTAAACATGCTCTGATGCTCAGCCTCAAGTTCCTTCCTATGCACAAAAATAAAAATCTTTAGAGATGTCACAGTTCATACCATCAGAACAAAATATCTACTGCAAACTTAATTAAGAACACCTCTGGCAAAAAAACTCTGTTCAGGCACTGTAACTTTACTTTAGGAATGGTGAACTATTTCACTCTGTTCCCACTGGTGAAAAGAGTTTTGCAGTCTGAAATTCAGGAACCAAACTCATAGCAAAAACTTTGCAACACAGGAGACTGCTAATACAAAAGGTATAAATCACAGAAAGTCTTTTTTCAGAAATGAGGCCTTTTCACGTTCAATTGGGCAAGCAGTCAAACAGGTCTGAACTGCTGAGAGTGACAAAGACCCTACAGAAGGATTTAGATCTCACACTGATGGACATTCCAGTTTTTCACAGGGCTGTGTAGGATGGGCTCTGCTTCTTAGTGAAATGGACAAATATGTGACTGACCAGAAAAAGAGTTTTAAGAGTTAGAATCAGCAAGTCAAGTGAACAGATATCTGTCATCCCCTAAACTTCCCTGTGTAAGAAATGGAGATAATAGTGTTTCTTTGACTTGCAGTTGTATCAGGTGCAATTACATGGATAAGACTACAGCAATCATCCCTGGTTACTGTTATGAGAGGTGATTTGGAATTTTACCTTTTACTAGAATACATATTTTAACAAAAAAAAAAATTTAACCAAAATATTCCATGCCATAAGTCCTTCCCCAAACTCTGAGAACTGATGGATTATACTTCAGAGTCAGAATCAAAGTCTTCAGTTTCAACATTCCATTAATTTGAAGGCACATTTTCATTGCTTTATAATGCTTACATCTTTACTATTACTAGTAATTTGCTTAATTGAAATAAAAATTTGCACTTAATTAAAATTTAACTTAAAAAGTCTTGAAGCTAATAACACCTTTTAGAGATGGGCACCTACCCAATACTGCCCCATCCAAACACACAGTAAAGTCAAAATAGAGAATGCAGTTGGCTATAGTTACAACACGAAGCTAGCAGGGATATGCATTCTACATCTTGGTAAATGAGAAGCACTAAGTAATTTTGTGTCCTGAATTCCCTATGACACCTCTGCTCCACACCCAAAGAACTACTAGTTTGAAAAAATCTATTGCAGATTTTGCTTATCTGATTTTACTAATGAGTTATTGAATACGTCACTTAGGCTCTCCCAAATTTATAAGCAGAAGTAGGCTTTTGAAAGACATAAAGAAAAGTAAAAGTAATGTTCTGTTCACGACTTTGAGGAAGAGATATATTGCTGAAGGGTTTCTTTGTGGGTTTTTTTTGTTGGTTTGCTTTTTTGTTTTGGATTTTATTTTTGGGGTTTTGTTGTTCTTTTTTTAATTAACAGGAAAGAAATATCAACGCTATATTTGAACACTTTTCTGAATCCTCACTAAGGCTCTGTGTTTAGAAATACTAACAAAAACATCAAGGCTGTTTGGGGAATGTTTTTCTGAGTTTTTTTTTTTAAAGGTCGAGGTTGATTTTTTTGAGATTATCTGGTAAAAACTACTGTATCACTTTGTCTTTAGTTTAATTATATAAAACTCAGTAGTTCTTAATTCTTTTTACCTTGAAATATTTATGCTTCAAAATATTTAGCAACATAAATAAGATAGACTAGGAACATATGCAAAAAAACCCAAAATTATTTCTATTACAGGGACAAGAAAAAAAAAGAAACAAGATATTGTAAACACATTTCTTGTTTATTTTCACTTACATCACAAAAGGAACTTAATTTTATTCCAAGTAATGAGTTGGAATAATTTAGTTTGGATGTACTTCTCTGTTTGAATTCATGATGACCCTGAAATGACATTTCACGATTACTTGTGTAGGAGATGCTGCAGGCAGATATATCTGCATTACCATGTCATGTAAAGAATATCTCACTGAACTTGCCAAATAACGCAGTTGTTTCAGAAAAAGAGTAACCAGAGATTCATTGTGGACATTTTATAGTACATCATGTGACTACGAGTGTAAAGCAAACCTGCATCCCAAGGAAGAATGTGTCTCTGAGGAAATGTAAATGAAAGATAAAAGTCCACCTTCAAAACCTCCTTTATCTGTGTGTTTCTATCTCAGCTAACACACAGCTTAGAAAATTCAGTGTGCTTGAATTCCCTGAGCTTATTTCTCTGAAACTCACATCACAGAAAATACCTGCAGTCATAAAACTGATTTGTGCTTAAATTCCCTTTCAGCCTGATATTCCACATTGTGAAAGACAAGTAGGACCCCTATGGAGACTTGACAGAGGGCTCTAATTTGGTTACATTATGCCTCTAGCGAGTGAACTGTCAAGGTAGGGCAACAAAGCCAAAGCCTGTCTGATATAATTCAGATCTGACTCATCATTTACATTTGCCCTTTCCCACAAACAGTGTTTTGTTCCCATAAATATAACTTGCATATTGATGACAGAAGCCCTTCATCCTCTGTGCTCTTGGCAAAAGTAATTTGATCCAGTAGCTGGAATCAACGCATGCTACAACATGCTCTTGAAGTTTAATATTAGTAAGTAAGGAGAGGGAGAACAAAAGGGGAATTTTCTAACATACAAGAAAATGGAAATAGTAGATGATTTAAACATGTAGATTTCTACAGCCTATATTCTAAAAACTCAAGTACATCAAAGAAAACTAGATACTATATGTCCAAATATCTGATTATTTTTAATTGTTTACCTATTCCTATAAAGGCAAAAGACAAAAGTGTTCGTCTTGTTGAATTAACTACTGTAGTTAATTAGTAAAAGAAGTAGAGGTTTTTTTCTGCTTTCCTGGTTTATAAATTGACTGTCTTAATAGTCTGTGAAATCTGTGAACATGGACTTTCACATAATATTGTACAAAAAGAAATGTATCCAGTAAGGTAGATCAAGTTTTATTGGTAGCTGCATTTCTTTTTATGTGAATATGAAATGACAGGGGGTCTCTTCCATTCTCACTGCATACAAATCTCTAGCAGTAGAAGCTTAAGTTGTAGGGTGTGCTCCTTAACAGCTGATGAACTACGCTCGCTGGTAATCAAAAGCCACTATCATCACTTGATTTTCTTTGCCTCAAAAAGAGGTTTGCTTGACTAAAATTCAGAAAATAGAATAAACTATTAAGAGAAATATCAAGATGTTCACATTGTATCTTGAAATGTTAAATAGTAAAAAAAATTCTTCAGAAGAAGAACATCATTTTGGACTAAATATTAAAAAAAAATTAAAATATTTACTGTAGTATTGAAAAACACCTTTCTTAATAACATACAAACAAAAGTTAAAATAAGATTTGCTTAAAAGTTAAGGTAACTGCTTGTCATTTCAGAATGCTGTAAAGTACTTGTAACTGGAATATTCTGGCATTTTGCATCAGCTTTTCCCAGGTAATTCACAAAGTTTTGAGCCCAGTTCCTCTGTGCAAAGGCTGCAGTTTCTGTAAATTTCATTAAATAAGAACAAAGGATATAGTAAATAGTACACAATATCTGAATACAGGCAGCTTCAGAAGCTAGCAATTAGAGATGGAATGCTCTCTAGAAAAATATAAATATTGGAGTTTAATTCCTGTGAGTTGTTTTTTCACAGCTAAATTTTATCTGATGTCATCAACTCATAGTACCTGGTCTAAAGATAACACTTGACTTACAAAGTAAATGTTTGACACTTCCTTTAGATATTACTCTGCATTTTCCCTGAAAGAAGTAAAAAGTGTTCAGATTAAGTGCAGTAAAGAAATAATCTATTCACTCTACAAATACACCTGGGCTTTTTTCTAGACATTTTCTTCATTGCTGATTAGCAGTAGCTGAAACTCTAAACACAATGAAGGTGCTTATCAGGCAGACATTTCTCCTAACTTGACTCTTAAAAATCATCAGTTTGGTTTAGCAGTCAAATAATCCAGATAGGGAAATACAGTAATCAAAAACCTTAGCTAATTAAAAAATATTATTAATTCAAAGGAACATGATGAAGTATCTCTAGATTGAAGCAAAGTTCCTTAGGGACTATGATTTCAATCAAAAAATTGACTAAAACACAAATACCCACTTGCTCCTATTTTCCAGTGAGATTCTCACTTCCATACAAGGAAAACAATTTTCCCTTATCATTGTTTTAAAAAAAAAATGTACCTTTGCTTCTGTCTTTGTTTGTATTTGAAGGCACCAGTAATTTTTTGGCATCTTTTTTTCTGTTCTGTACTGACTCTTATTACGGTGCCCCATTATTCCAAGTTGTAGTACAGCCATCCTTTTATTTTCACAGTCCTGAGTCAACAGGCATACCCTGACATAGACATAAAATTTCCAGTTTTTCTAAGCTGCTGAAGCTGAGCTTAGATGCAGCGAGCTTAAGTGCAGCTGAGCTTAGAATCAAGCAAATACCACTTTTCTTACTGAGTTTTTGTGATAGTTTTAACTCAGATGAGGCCAAGAAAGAAACCAACTCTCTATCTTTATTTTTGGAATACGAATCAAGAATTCTTATTCTTACTTTCACTCAAACTTTCACTAGAAGGAAAGAAGATAAAAAGATTCCAATCAGCAGTTAGAACAAATGTTGAAAAGGTTTCATCTTGCTGAGTCTGATTGCATTCTTTGATACAGACAGAGAAACATTTGAGATCACATCTTATGAAACGTACTTAAAATTTATTCAAACTGTCTTAGGGACATTTTTGTGTTGGGATAAAAATTAGCAAAGGGAAATATAAAAGAGGATTATCTGTGTAATTTGGCCTAGAAAGGAGGATTAGGGCTTGAACACTTTTTATCAAAAATATAATTACCACAGATGACTAAGCCAAAACTCATTTATAGTGTCTTTATCATTAGAAATAAACTGCTATAAAGAGTTTCTCTCATTAATAAGCTTATTTTGAAAGGGTGGGAGACCATATCTATATATAATATCAGTTGGTGGAAGTCAAACTTCTTCCAGATCTCTGAAAGACTTTGAATTATCAACTTACAGTAACTCGCCTAATAGTTGCTGTTGCTCTTCACTGTAGAACATACTTCTGTCTTCTCAGAGTGCTTCAGAATGCACGCAAATATTTATGGTGCTTTCCAACCTTCAAATTCCAATTTCAGGATTATTATTGGATCAGGAAAATGTCAAGCCATCTCCACTGAAATTGAAAAATAGACCAGGAAAGAAATACCAAGTGACAATTAAAGGTTATGTAGAAATCTGAAGAAATGGTTCCAAAGGACAATTTAAAAATATACTACAACCTGTTATTTCTTCTACTTGTAAGAAGAAAAAGATTTTCCATCCTACAGAAAGAACTTTTACACTGTACTTTTAAGAGTTCTTAAAATTGAACTACTTTAAATTTCAGAGCTAAATGTTTTCACATATCATATTTAAAGAACTCCCAGCTAATCTCTTTTAATAAATTTACTCTGGGAATTAAAGGAAAACTTTTCTTCCCTTCAGAAACTCGAATAACATACCTCACTTCTGTTTTCTGTAAAGGGCTCCCTCTGTCCTATTGATCTTCATTTATTGATCCAATACTTTTTTAAAAACATACTCTAATGTTGTGATTTGAAATGATAAATATGGTCTGCACAGAGCCATTTGGAAACAGTCCTGTTTTCAAGTAATATGGTTTGTACAGTCTTGATCACACAGAAAAGAATTTGGGCCCCCATGAGCAGTGTCTGGTAAGAAAATTGAGCAAATGTTCTTCTCCTGTTCAGAAAACTTTATTTTCTGAGCCCAAGATTAATAACATTGTTGGATAGAACTCATGAGACCGGTGATCTCCAGAGAAGCAGAACAGCCTGAAGACAGCAGGTTTCTTATACCTGGAAAAGTAAGGGACATGATGCTTGACTAAGAGCCTGGACAGTAACTCCTTTCTCAAGAGCTCAGAAATCTTTATTCTTGGCCATCCACCAACATCAATGCAGTGATTATTTCTCATCAATTCAAACAGAAAATAAAGCAGACTGACATCAAAGGAAAAGAGGAACTTATGGAAAAAATAATGACATATCCACCCCTAAAATTAATAAAGCTTAGATATCACTAAAGATCATAACAATTTACTGTGGAAACTGAGAATTCAGCCTGGAACACCTTCCCACTTGTACTTACAAGGAATCTTTATCCTCTCATTAGAAGATTGTATTTATTGCAGCTTACACTACCAAGTTGTTTAGGCTGAAAATTTCACTATTGAAAATTTCACTACAGAAAATTTCACTATCTCTTTTCTTTGGTTTGCTTCCATTTATCCTTCTCAGCTATTCAAACACAAGATTCATTTGCAAAAGTAATCCTCAAGATTTCAACTGTAGGAAAGAAATTGCTCTGCCATATTTCCCTTTCCATTCACCTACCTCTACTTGTGTTGATTTCTTCCCTGATCCACAGATTGGTTCATTTTTCTTTCTTACAGATCCCATAGTCATAAGGCAAAAAAGTTCAACTTTCCAACCCAGCATAAACAATATTCACTTTCTCTGCACATGTTAATTTTCTGCTGTTTCAATTGGATCACTATGTTTCAGTTAAGATGAATATTTATGATTGGTCTTCCAATTTTTATAAATGGGTATTAATATAATGAAAAATAACAAGAGCAGCAAATATACTGACTTGTGAAAGGGCAAATGTTAGAAAATGCTCAGCTTTTGTTTGGCTGTCTCAGCCCCTCATTAACCTAACAAGAATGAAGCCTATGTATCTGGTCACTGAAACAGAGAAAGGGTTAAAAAAACAAAAAGGTAAATTCATGATAGTAAGCCTCCATTACTTAAGCTTACAGGGACAAATCCCCTGAATTTTTCAACTTTTAACATTTCAGTAGTCAGAGGTCAAGATGGTTCTCTTAATATTTCAGACATAGCCAAGGTAAGATAAAACGACAAACTATGTTCACTCAAAGACCTCACAGCGACTGTTAGTACAGGCTGCAGTATGCTGCTTGGGAAGGTCTGCTCTAAACAGCCAGTCAGGAGGTCAAAACCTCTAAAGAGGAGTCATAGAAAAGGTAAACTATTGCTGCTAACATTCTCTAGAACTGGACATGTAAGTCACCTTGCCATTTGTCATAGTAACTGCTCACTTAGGGATCTCAGTCAAATCTATTTTTCTTTTCTTTTGATTTTTTGTTTCTTCAAACTAGTACAATATTTTCTACAAAGTCTAACAACAGCCTACCTCAACTCCTTGAAAACCAGGGTTTTCCTTTGGGCAACTCTTCCTCTGCTGACGTTTATTGTATGTTTTTGTTCTATGTTGTGTTGGTACAAGAGCAAAATAGGCTTTTGAAAACTGGTTCAAAAAGGTTCAACCAAGCATGGCTCTGTTCAACAGATGAAACAAGGAAAAATTGTAATGTATAATGACAGAAGCTGATGCATTTCTTTAAGCAGTAAATTGTATGGCTATCCCCACAAAATCATCAAACTGAAGTGGGAGGTCCTTTTCTATCCTTCAGCAGGAGTTTTTTACTTACTCTATGATATTTTGTATGCCAATTTCAATTCAGTGTTTTCTGGTTGTTGCTGTTACTTATTCCCATATTGTTGGAATGCAATTTTGTTTGGTGCTTGTTTGTCTTTTCTTTAACTCAGCAGCTGTCAAAAGCTTGTGGAACCTTTTGTGTCACAGAAGTCACTAAGGAAAATGCCAGTCATAAGCACTGAAATTGTTTTCAATTTCTATGATGCTTTCTCCTCTCCACTCTGCAATCAACAAAACAGAGTTATTAAATACCACCCATAAATATGCCTTTTTTCTAAATATCAAGTGACAGATGTTTATAAATTGTTATTAAATGAATGTGGCTTTTAGATTTTCTTTTGCAGTCAGTATTATATCAGTCTTATATCTATGTTAATGGAGTCTGTAGTTAAAAATGCTACAAGACATATATATCCATCAAGGTTAAAAATATTCAAGTGATTTTTATCTAATGATTTATTGCTCCTTCAGAGGCTTTTTGACAGCCATATGGTGTTTCAAGGAATTATTACAGGATCTAATGTGAAAATTTTAAACCAATACAGTGATGCTGCACATGAAGTTATCCACTTGAGATCATAAATCATGAAGTATTATGGCCTAGAATGAAATGAATAATTGTAGCACTCAGAAACGGCAGGAAAGCCTCCATGTTGTCTCAAAAAGGTATTGCTGCAAAATGCATGCTCTTGGAAAACATGTTTGTAGAGTATTCTTTATCCTATAGATCACACAGATGTTGTCTCTGGGTTGTCTGACAAGAAGCTATTCAAATATGTACATCCACGGATGCTGTTATGCATCAAACCTGGTGAAACTGGGTATTGAAAGGCAACAGATATTAAGAGAACCCAGCAGAACCCATTCCAGTTTTATTCTTTATCTGCCAGAGCACAGAGGTTATGTACCTCTTTATCCAACACAGGTGTGAACATAGCAAATAACAATAATAACATTAAAATGGAAGTATGCATAGTTAGTGAGCTTGTATGATTGGTAGTCAGATAAATCATACCTGCATTACCAGATTCTATTTTGGTCTTCTACTTTTGAATGCAGAACTTGTTCTGATTTATTTTTACATGATCCTACTAAAACTAAGTAAAAAATTAGGTAGTTTTGTATCAGATAGTTTTATCTAAACTTTTATATAATTACAAATTCAGACTATTTATGGCAGATGAGTTGACTTTGCACTGAACTGTTGTTTTTTAAGCTCTCAAAATTATTCTTTCAGAAACTAAAAAATCTGTAGAAGCTAAAGAACATATTTGGTGAGAGAAAAAATTCTATACATTGCTTTTATAGGAAAATAAATGCAAATATAATATAAGCAGTTCTCCACTCAGAACACCATTCTATATGAAGTAATTAACCTTGTAACATCTTGTAACTTTGTATCATGAAGCCAGCAACTGAGATGATTTCAATTCAAATTTTGATAAGGATTCTGAGCCTTCTTGTAACACATTTGCATTTGCCATATTTGTTAGATGTCATGGTTAGTTAGGTCCTTCCTTCTTTCAGCAATTCTTTCCAATTGTGACAGTACTCTGCAATGTTCTGGAAGAGTAGCATATCTGGAGACTGGACATTGCTAGTTTAAAGTTGACAGCATTGTTTACATCCCAAGTTCTGACCCACAGATCACAATACGGCACGTGTTCCATCAAATGTAAAGCACATTGGCTCATTGGTGGATTGTCTCAGGGATGGCGTAATGAAATAACTGACCTATTTGCTTGCTGTTGCTGGGAGGAGGCTCCTTATTGCCTTCTCCTTTCCTCCGTCTTATATTCTCTGATGCTTATAAGAACTGTAGCTAAACTGATTCAGCTTATTGATCCAATCTAAAAATCTTGACCTCACAAGCTTAAATGACACTGCTTGCAGTCCAACAGGCACTACAGATGTGGGGAAAGCAGAATGGAACCCGAGATGAGACAAAGACAGAGAAGCAAGTCCCTTGTCAGTTCAGAAATAACATAAAGTCATATCCCTAGCACTGTGAATCCATTCCTCCAAAATATTATAGGCTCATTTAAAATCCCAAGTTACTGAAAAATTTTATGACTTCATTATCATTCTCTCTAAACAGTCTCCAAGGGTTTACATAGTCCTACAAGCTGGAAATTATAACGAAAAAACAAAACAACCCACCCCCCAAAAAAAATACCAAAAAAACCCAAATACCCCAACAAAATAGCACAACAACAAAAAACTCTAATGTATTAAGTGTCATCCCTTTGCTAGTGTGGGGTTACTCCCGACATTATTGCTCATCAGTGTTACAAAAAAATTGAATTTTTTGAAAAGGGATTCCAAACTAAAACTATGGGAGTTATCACTACAACCTTTTTTTGAAAAGTAATTTGCATATTACTCTTATACTTGGAAATTCTTCTGTGCCCATTCAGCAAAAAAAGCCAAATCAATTATTCAGCTGAAAACCCTGTGTTATCATTCTGCATAAGAGTACAAACTCTTATAATCACTCTAATAATTTTGGACTATTAATACTAATTTTGGGTGAGATGTGAGGTGTGTTGAAGAACAGCAAATTTACTACATAAATGGAGAATGCAAAAATCAGAATGCTTGTACTTACCAAAATCATGAAGTTTACCTGTGTTTGCAGACTTTCGAAAGACATTTATTAAATTAACAAAAATTATTCTTGCATTAGAATTTCTCTGTCCCACCAAAAAGACAAGCTGTGGTAGAAAGTCTGTGCAGGTCCAATTTAGAAGGCCTGCTACTGCTGGCCACAGGTTGTAGAATCATAGAATGTTTTGGGTCACAAGGGACCTTAAAGATCATTTAGTTACAACCCCCCAACACCTTCCACTGGACCAGGTTGCTCAAAGTCTCATCCAACCTGGCCTTGAACATTTCCAGGGATGGGGCAGATGTGGAGTTCTTCAGGCAGTGGATCATATAAGGCTTTGGTTCCTGTACAGACATGCAGTATAGGCTTCCATCATGTCTCTATCCTTTTTCTAAAGAGATCTTAAAAATATTACTGGTAGGTGATTTAGAATCCAAGAAATTCACTCCCTTTACACAAATAGGTGTCATCATGGCTAGGCTTCGCGAACGAAGATTTGTGTACAAATAGGTGTAAATTTAGCTTATACTCTCCCCCTGCTTTGTTTTCCAAGGACAATGGGAAAGACCAATTAAATTAATTTTAAAACTGGAGTCCTACCCCCTTAAAGGCAAAAAGTAACCTTGAATTTCCCATTGCCTTGAAGGAACTAAGCATCATCTTTAGAAGAGAAACAGTTTACTATTTGTTTCAGTTCTTTATCTTCTCTTTTCGCCCATCAGTTCTTCAGAAATATTCTATCTTCATCTCCAGTCACTGCATCCCAAAGCAAAATACATAAGCAGGGAGTGCAGTATCCTGTGTGTTCTCACTGATAGTGCTGGAAATGTGAAGAGTAAGGTGTGATGTATTTTGAGGAAAGAGCCTTATGTGAGGACCTTCAGAATAACATGTTCATAACGATTCAATAGCATGTTCAGATACTGAAGTGTGAGGGCGAGACTCCGACTATATAAAATGTAATGGTTAAAGCCAGTTCAGTTATGGCAGTGCCAGTGGAGTCACCCTTGACTGTCACTGACATATCATACAGACTTTGCCCTTTTGGACTTCAGGCAGTCCAGCAAAAATCCTCCATAAGCACTAAACCACTTTTTGGAAACCAGCTGCCCATAGCAGTAAGACTAAATTACGAAAGGAAGTTTTTTCAGAGCTGATATAATATTCAATAACAGCTGAACTAAGTCAAGCTTCATTATTAAAGGCTTCATTTAAGATGCTATCAAGAATTACTGAATTTCATGTTTCCTGCAGCGGATGGCATTTCAGCAGCTAAGCTTCAGAGGATTGCCATTAACAGATGATGTCAAGTGTAGAGAATATCCAGTGGTTGCTAGTTTCTTATACCTGTCAAACATATGTCCAAGGAGCCCATTACAAAGATTATGGGATTTTCTCAAGCTCTATAAACTACTCAAGACAAACGCACATGTTTGTTTAACAAACTCTGAGCACCAATGTATCTTGGTAAAAATCTAAATAAAACAATAAAAATGCAATTTTATCCTAGGGCTAGTGATTCAATACTTTTTTTTTACCCCTCAAAGTAAACTAAAAAAAAAAGTAATATTATGGGAGTTAAGTTTGAACCTCGTCTTTGTCAGATAAAACACCAAAAGAGCTGCTTGGTTTTGCATCAGGTACTTTGCAGTTTACTCATGTTTGACCATCTCCCTATATATAAATATTCTTCTGAACATATAGGTTGCAAATATAAAGAAAATCTTTAGATAGGGCAGATAAATGCTTCCTGGGTATGTGATGCTATTTGTCTGCTTAAAATTAAGCTTATGGATGTGTGTCATCACTATTTGTAAATAAATAATCACTGTAGATACACTGCTTCCTGGTCATTTCATTGGGTCATAATAGTGGTTATAACAGTGTTTCTAATTCCACAAAATAATATGATGTCCATCGTGGCAAAGTGTCCTGGTTTCAGCTAGGATAAAGCCAATTTTTTTCTCAGTAGTTGTTACAGTGTAGTGTTTTGGATTTGGAATAAGAATGGTGATAACACACTGATCTTTTGGATTGGGTTTTTTTTTTGTTTATCCTAAGTCAAGAACTCTTTTTTTTTTTTTTTTAATGATCTCTGCCAGTGAGAAGGTAGGCAAAAGAAACTGGGAGGGAGGATAGCCGGGGCAGGTGACCTAAACTGACCAAAGGGATATTTCACAACATAGAACATCATGCACAGTATATCAGCTGGGGGCCTTACCCAGAACATGGGCTGTTCTGGGTTTGAGAAGGGGGGTCTGGCATTGGTCAGTGGGTGGTGAGCAATTGTATTATGCATCACTTTTTTCTTCCCTTATTATTATAATAATGATGATAATTTACCATTATTACTGCATTTTTACTTTATTTTTTATTATTAAACTGTTTTTATCACAACCTTCAAGTTTAACTTTGATTCTCTTCCCCATTCCACTAGGGTGGAGTGGGAGAGAGGGGGGTTCAGCGAGAGGCTCCGTGGTTCTTTACTTGCAGCTGCACTTAAACTACTATACAAAGTTGTCATAAATTCCCCTCTGTCGAGCTAACAGTAAGGTTATTTCTATAATATTAGGCAAAGCTTCTTTATTTTTTCATTTAGTCAAACATTGCAAGCTTTCCTGAAATACTTGGTGAAGGTTTTCAATACAGTGGAAGGCATAATCACTTACTATGTTTATTGCAGTCAAAATGTCACCTGAAGGTGGTAAAGGACAAACTTTTAAAGTTAAAGTTCAAAACCTATAAAGCAAGCCACTGGGAAGAAAGCCAAATATCACAGTCTAAAGGCTGATTTTCTTCCTATAACAGAAAAGAGATATTGAATGCAGAAATATGAAACACATCATAGCCATGTAAACATGTAAAGCTTTCTACCTTTATATATGGTAGGAGCTGTGCAATTTATATGTGAATTGCTTCACATATTGTTCATTTACTGTGGTAAGCAGTAATTGTAATAACTAGAAAAAAACTCCTAAATCTATCAATAACACATAAATAATATAGTTAGGGCCATCAAAATATGAGTTCCATTAAATGTGTGTTTAGCTTTCAAACAACAATCCTCGGTGTTAAATATATTTACTAGCATCATCCAGGGAAATATTCCAGATCCACAGTGTCTGAGAAAGCATATCTACCCTCAATAAGAAATTGATAGAGGTTTCCAGACAAAACAAATTCCTATGAAAATTATAAAATACAGTAAAGCAACTGTATAGGGTGATAGGGTGAGAAAAATAATAAATCACCTAACCACAATTCATTTACAAGATGACTACAAAATCAGTATCTGTAACTGTGTATTGATCTCATAAAAATCTAACTGATGAGCCTGTTTTTTTCATTTCCAAGTGTTTGTTAAGATCTGAGAGATGCCTCTACCTTAATTAAAGTGCAAACAAGACCGTATGTGCAAGTCAATAGAACAGATTAATGTGAGTTAGAGAGATAGAATGAAATAGAATAGAGAGGAGAGGGAGGGAGAGAGAGACAACAGATAGATTAAGCGGAAGGTAGTCACCACCCATATATCCGGTGGTGTCCTATTCATCCTTCTTCACCCTGAGCTTCTCAGTGGTGGGGG
>VZRE01005731.1:13599-34995 GCA_013396775.1 Cephalopterus ornatus | reverse complement strand
AAATCTGCTGCAAAGTGAGGCCCATGAATCTTCCCTTACTGGGAATACTTCGCTCAGGAATTTAAGCAAAAATAAGAATAAAATAATAAGGAAACTGAGATGAGGTTTAAAAGAAGGAATAAAGGGAAATGTGGCTATTGTACCAATCATGGAATCCTGGGAATAAAGGAAGCAGGAGAAAAACGGATGGGTTCATAGAGATATAAATTAAGAAGGTATTTTTTCCCTCAGTGAAAGGAATGGGAATGACTTGTGGGGGACACCTCGGCTTTTCAAATCAGTCTTGGCATTTTGGGTAGTTTGGATAGAGACCCATGGTGGAGTTGTTGGGGGGTCCTGTGCAGGGCCAGGGGTTGCACTGCATGATCCTCGTGGGTCCCTTCCAACACAGGATATTCCATGATTCCATGAACCCTCACCTGAGCTCCAGGGGAAACAGGACAGCAGGATCACAGCCTTTATTTGCTGCATCATCTCATTTCAGCTGCTGGGGCTGCACAGTTGGCTGATTACATTTGTTAATTAGCTGCCTTTGTCTTCAGACGTTCCAAGCAAGAGACGCTTGGAAGGCGGGATAATAATAAACAAACATCTGGGAACTGACGGAAACAGCTCCATCAGTTTGGGCAGAGCAGGGACAGCAGAAGTGAGCCTGGCATCCTGCAACCCCAGAGCTACTCTGAAATACAGAATACAATGGTCTTCATGCTCTTTTCCCTGCCAGAGCCTCCTTAACCCAGCACAAGTTTTAAGCCAGGATCATTTAGGCTGGAAAAGAACCCCAAGATCAGAGTCCCCCCTGTGCCCGATGTCCACCTTGTCCCCAGCCCAGAGCACTGAGTGCCATGGCCAGGCCTTCCTTGGGCACCTCCAGGGCTGGGCACTCCAAACCTCCCTGGGCAGCCCCTGCCAAGGCCTCACCACCCTTTCCAGGGAGAAATTCCTCCTCATGTCCCACCTGCCCCTCCCCTGGCACAGCCTGAGGCCGTCCCCTCTCCTCCTGTCCCTTGTTCCCTGGAGCAGAGCCCGACCCCCCCCCGGCTCCCCCCTCCTGTCAGGGAGCTGCAGAGCCACAAGGTCCCCCCTGAGCCTCCTTTTCTCCAGGCTGAGCCCCCCCAGCTCCCTCAGCTCCTCATAAGACTGACCCTCTATAATTCACAGAATCACGGAATGATTTGCATTAAAAGGGACATTAAACCCCATCAAGTTCCAACCCCACACCTTCCACCATCCCAGGTCGCTCCGAGCCCCGTCCAACCCGCCCTTGGACACTTCCAGGGATCCAGGGGCAGCCCCAGCTTCTCTGGCAAGGTGGGTTTGAAGTGCTTTATGTGCGATCTGAAGAATAATAATTCCATGTATCTATTTCCTGCATTCCTATGAGAAGGATAACAAGCTGTCCTGCCCTCCACCCATTAGTGTGGGGGCACAACAGCTCCAAAAGGCTGGAAATAGGGGAGCCAAATTACGTGGAGCTCCACCTCAGATCCTTTTCCCTTCGGAGCCCTTGAAAAGAGATTTATTCTGCCCCTGCAGTGCTGTGCTGCGCGGGCAGAACGGGCCCCGTGCAGCCAAACAGGCAGCACTTCCAAAGGCAGATCCGAAAGGGAAGCGAGTGTTCCCTCCTTGTTCCCACGACTGAGAGCACGACCCTGGGAGACCCCTGAGGAGCTCCTATTGATCTCCGATAGCGTTTAGAGCAGATCAAACCCGTGGCAGGAGGCTGTTAACACACTCAAACAACAAAAGGACAACCCAAACGACCTCAGCAGTCAACAATGCCCTGCACAGCTCCAGCTGATTGCTGCCTGCAATGCTGTGCTGGGGGTTCAGTGGATCAACAAAGAATCCAAGGGGGAAAATGTAAGGAACACTCAGTGATTTTTGTGGGGAAAACGTTTGCTCTGCTCTTTTAATGAGGTTATAAATACACCT
Organism: Cephalopterus ornatus; assembly: GCA_013396775.1. Lineage (NCBI taxonomy): Eukaryota > Metazoa > Chordata > Aves > Passeriformes > Cotingidae > Cephalopterus > Cephalopterus ornatus. The sequence continues at coordinate 33,060 of VZRE01005731.1, read as the reverse complement.
GATTGGAACCTGCCTGAACTGCTCACAGGAGAACATCCGACTGGCATCGGGAGGATGGCACAGGGGGCACAGCCCTGCCAGAGCCGTTTCTTTATCCAAGGACACCAACCTGAGCCAATTCCCATTATTTAGGAGGCTGGATAAGCACTGGAGCCCCCTGAGAGCAGACACGGTGGCTCTGAGGGTTTTGCATGTGCAGCACTAAGCCAGAAACAACAATACCCACTAAAATCCTCCACTTCCATACGGATAGGAACAGCCCTGAGGAGAAGGATTCGGGGTGTCGGTGGGTGAGAAGCTGGACATGACCTGGAAATGTGCCCTGACAGCCCAGAAACACAGCTTGGGCAGGAGGTGAGGGGGATTCTGCCCCTCTGCCCACTCAGGTGAGACCCCCCTGGCAGAGCTGCTCCAGCCCTGGGAACAACAGGAGGATGTGGAGCTGCTGGAGAGAGTCCGGAGGCCACGAAGCTGCTCCCAGGGCTGGAGCCCCTCTGCTCTGGAGCCAGGCTGGGAGAGCTGGGGGGGTTCCAGCTCTCCCAGGGATATTGGGAAGGAATATTGGAAAGGACATTGGGAAGGAATTCCTGGCTGGGAGGGGGGGGAGGCCCTGTCCCAGGTTGCCCAGAGAAGCCGTGGCTGCCCCTGGATCCCTGGAAGTGTCCAAGGCCAGGTTGGACAGGGCTTGGAGCAACCTGGGCTAGTGGGAGGTGTCCCTGCCCACGGCAGGGGGTGGGATGAGATGGGCTTTAAGGTCCCTTTCCAACCCAAACTGTTCCATGGTTCCATTACACAATTCCAGGTGCACGAGGCGCAGATGAAGAATGGATTTTCAGTGGATTTTCCCAAGAAGAAAACCAGACTCTCCCCCAGGATGAGGCACATCCGTGGACTCCTGACAGGGGTCACCGGCAGCAGACCGTGACTGAGACAGTCTGGGACAGCACACGGAGCCCTGAGCACCCTCAGAACTGAGGGAATCGCTGGGATCACTTCCTAAGCAACGTTAAGAAATTAAAGGGCAAAGAAAAGAGCACCAGAAAAGCACTTAAACACTGGAAAAAGTACCCAGGATGTGGGTTTGCAGGGAAAGACAGAAAGGGCACAACACATTTAATTCCTCAAACAAGGAGAGGGAATAATAAATTTATTATAGGCTGTAAGCCCCTGAGGCGGCGGAAACAGCAGGTAGAAAAGAGCTCTTTTGGCGAATACATTTAAAATCTACATTTAAAATTGATAATAAATTTAAAGAGCAAACAAAAGGAAGAAACCCCAATTTTAAATGGGGAAGAAAGAGAATTATTTGTTTTGGAGATGAAGTAGTTGAATAAAAGAGCAGACTGTCCTGGCATATAGAGGGTTCCTCGCCTCTTCAAACCATGATCAGAGGATTTTTAATTAAATACAAGTGATTTCCTTGAAGAAAGAGCAGCAGAAAAACCAAAATCAGGCCCAAAAAAGCCAGAGAGATAAAGGAGGTCAAACCACACTGCTGTCGTGGTCAATTGGAATATGAAATTCTGGGAGAGAATCGTAATCAGAGCTGATTAAAGAATCCCAGATCATTATCATTAAATCAAGAGCACTTGAATCAAGGAATGGAGGTGTTTAATCCACCTTTTCATTCCCTGGGCATCGGGCTGCTCCAGAGAACACCCTGGTTTCCCACAGAGCCGTGGAAAATCCTTGAGGGACCACAAGCAGCCACAAAGAGGGGGAAGGAAAAAGGGTTAAAGCCACTCTGACACTGCAGGGACTGGGGTTTGTTTTTTTTACCAGTTAGCCTTGGGTTTATTAATTTCTGCGTATTTTTTACACCATAAAAGCAAGAAAAATGCTTTTCCCAACCAATCCAGGAGAAAGAGGCACTCACACTGAAGGCCACCTGACGTGCAGGAATAATTGTTACAAATAGGACTTTTTAACATGTTAAATAAGGAATTATTGGTTGTAGGAGCCCAAAACTAATTAATGCTCGTTCCTTCAACTTTCTGAAGAAAAGAAACCTAATTTGGTTGAATTAATGAACAACAAACTGGCTTAGGAAAGTGTATTTCCAGACCAAATCCATCTCCACTTAATGGTTTCAGTGCAATTTTTCGAGACACTCCTCAGAAAGTTTAAATCCCTGTTAAGAACTAAATTATGGATATATTGAGTGCAAATAGTGGTGCCTTGAGAGCAGGGGCTGCTGGTAAAGCCCCACTGCTCTCTCACACCCTTCCCCTGAACTTAAAATGTTCTAAATTGAGAATAAAAGCATTTTAATAGAGAATAATATATAATATTTGATAATTTCTTCCCATATATTAGATAAATGAGGTCCCTTCCAACCCAAACCATCCTGGAATTCCATGACAACACAAAGTCCCAGGTTTCCTCTCTTCTGCCTTTCCAAGACTCCCATTTATTTTCCAGCCTTAAATCCTTTGCCATTAAAAATGTCAGTGTGGGAACGTCCACAGTGCTCTCCACGCTGCCTGACAATCTCTACTCCTAAAAGAAGGCGGCCTTTTCCTCCCAGTTTTACTCCAAAAGAATGGAAAATACACATTTAAGGGGCAGAGGAATAAAAAGAATTCCAGGACCCGAGGACATAAATAACGATGAGTGGATGATGAAAAAAGGAGGCCGTGGAAGAAACTCCTTGGAGGCAAATGAAGATGACAAATCCAACAAAACTGTAGCAAAGAGGAAAATGAACCTGCCCAGAATATTTAGTGCCCAGGCCTGAGCCCAGACAAGTGAAGTCTTTCTGCTGACTCGAAGAAATTCCCCAGCCAGCCCATCCCAGGAGCCTAAAATCCCATCTACTTTGGAAAGGAGCCGTAGGGGCTCATCCAAACCACGTCTTGCTTCTCTCCATCCCAACAATTCTGCCCCGTCAGCAAAAATCCAACCCGAAACCCTGTAAAAAAACCTTTTAAAAATCAAGAAATTGCTTGCAAATGCAGCTGAATGCCAAGGAGCAGCCAGGATTTGCTCCCTTGGATAATGGCGTTTGGCTGCCCGCGTGCCAAACCTCCCTTCCCAAAAAAACCTGCTGAGCTTTTGAGCTTCTTGGAGCAGAACTGCAAATGGGGATGGAGATCCCAAAGATCATTAACCTCCAGCACTTCATGTAAAATTGGTGTGAGCAATTTTACAGACAAAAAAAAAAGGAAGAAGTGGGAGAAATGGGAACTGGAGCAAAGCTCGGCTTAGCTACACCTGGGCACCCACGGGTGCTCTCAGCAGGGCAGAGACGTGGGGAGAGGGAAGGGGCTGGAGGTGCACAGAGGATGGAGAAAACCCCGTCAAAATCCAAGTTGCCTTAATGCTGCTCCTCTAATTATAGAAAATAATGTGGAGTCCTGCAGGTGGAGGATCTTGAGATCCTTTCCCGGGAGGGTGGGGAGGCTGCCCAGAGAAGCTGTGGCTGCCCCTGGATCCCTGGGAGTGTCCAAGGCCAGGCTGGAGCAACCTGGGCTAGTGGGAGGTGGCCCTGCCCATGGCAGGGGTGGCACTGGATGGGCTTTAAGGTTCCTTTCCAACCCAAACCATCCTGGGATTCTGTGTTTGGTGAGGTGCCTCCTGCAGTTCTCCCGGTGCCCTGCAGATGCCAAGTCCCAGGGCTGCACCTTCCCTGCACCTTTTACCCCTCAGATAAGGGGTATCAAGTAATGGACAGATATTTGGGGGCCTCAGGGGGAACCTTGTGGCTCTGCAACTCCCTGACAGGAGGGGGGAGCCGGGGGGGGTCGGGCTCTGCTCCCAGGGAACAAGGGACAGGAGGAGAGGGAACGGCCTCAGGCTGTGCCAGGGGAGGGGCAGGTGGGACATGAGGAGGAATTTCTCCCTGGAAAGGGTGGTCAGGCCTTGGCAGGGCCTGCGCAGGGAGGTTTGGAGTGCCCAGCCCTGGAGGTGACCAAACAAGGAGCAGATGTGGCACTTGGACGTGGTTTGTTGGGTGGGGGAGGATTCGGTCAAAGGCTGAACTTGATGATCTTGGAGGTCTTGTCCAACCTCAAGGATCCTGTGATTCCTCATTTCTGGTCCTATAAGGAGATGTCCCACATCAAACCTCTCCAGAACTGCAGCAAACCCTCCTCACCTCCGTGAGAAGTTGCCTCCAAAACCAACCACGTGCCAGGGAAGTTCCCAGGTTGGCAAGAGAGGCCTATTCCAGTCAGGAACAAACCTGAGCACCACATTAAGCCTTAAACTCAGAGCTTTATATAATCCAGGCCTATTTCTATTACTGCTCAAATCAGATCCCTATAAACAGAGTGAATTTTCCAGCCATTAATAGGATCTATCTTTCCACTCCAGGGATATTTACAGCATCAATTATCTTGAACCTCATCTGACATGTGCTCAGCTCCGGCTGATCTAACCACTGCTATTATCTCGTTTTAGAGACAGCTTTAATTTAGGCAAGGAATGGCATAAAAGGCATTCAAATAACCTTATGGCACTTTTCCTGGAGTTTTGTCAAGGAGGAAAACAAAATCTGCATCCAAAGCCAGGTAATGCCACGGAATTAATTCTCTGTAATTAATTGTGAGCTTGTTTTTTTTTCCCCCTATAGTTCAAAACCACCGATGTCAGGAGGATTCTGGTGAGCAAATTCTGCAAGGAACTTCCTCAGCAGCTATTCAGGGCTAATTAAACATCATCAAAAACGAGCTCAACACGAAAATAAAAATCTCAACCTAATAGGAATTCTGCATTTCCATCCCTGTGTGCATATTTCATCTTCACGCCTTTAATTTTCACGAGCGGGGCTGTCGCCGTGTATTAATCAGTTATTTCAGTGTGTGAATAAAAGTTCCCTGTCCTTGGGCACCCACCATCAGCGAGGTGGAGGTGCTGTGGACACTCCAGAACGGTTTGGGTGGGAAAGGACCTTAAAGTCCATCCAATGCCACCCCCTGCCCTGGGCAGGGACACCTTCCACTAGCCCAGGTTGCTCCAACCTGCCCTTGGACACTTCCAGGGATCCAGGGGCAGCCACAGCTTCTCTGGGCAACCTGTGCCAGGGCCTCTCCACCCTCCCAGCCAGCAATTTCTCCCCAATATCCCCCCTAAATCTCTCTTCTTTTAGTTTAAAACCATTCCCATCACTAGCTCCACTTTTGAATTCCCAAATCACCTGGTGTTCCTGACACAGGACACACAGATCCATTCCTCCTGACAAAGTCTTGCTCGGTCCCACCGTGCTCAGAGCTCCTTCTACAGCCCGCCAGGAACATTCCAGAAACACCAAACTTTCCCAGGAACTTTCCAGAAACACCAAACTTTCCCAGGAACCTTCCAGAAACACCAAACTTTCCCAGGAACCTTCCAGAAACACCAAACTTTCCCAGGAACCTTCCAGAAACACCAAACTTTCCCAGGAACCTTCCAGAAACACCAAACTTTCTCCTACCATCCGATCACTTTGAACCTTCTTTTTTTATGAGGCATCTTGGAATTTCCACAAACAGCAGGCACCGATCCACACATACAAACACATCCAAATAAACAGCCTGTCCTAAGCTTCTTCTTTCCCCTCTCTCCATAAAATAACAAGTGTCAGGGATACCCTGGGATGCAAAAAGCCTGATGGGAACCGCCCATGGGAGATTTTGAGAGCCCTTTCTTTGGAGCCAGAGGCCTGACCTTCCATTTGCTTTGTTCTTGCCTTGCTTCTATTGAAATCACTGCCATTTTAATAACACTTCCTAATGATTTGGAAATGTCTTGTTCTTACAGTGGGTTTGTGCCTTCTGTGTCTTCCTGATATCCATCACTTTGTAAGGGACAAAAGAACTCTTTTCTAATCCTGGATAACGAGCCCTGCGGCGCTTTTTTTTGGTGATATTTGAGGAGAGCAAAGCACAGATTCAACAAGTGCGGGGAGTTGAGATCAATGAGTTGTTGTTGTTGAGATCAATGGTCAAGACGAAGCAGAAGATTCTGGAGAGGGCAGAGATTGGAGATGGAAGCAGGAGAGCAAGGCCTGGGTTACAGACACGTGGGTTGGTGTAAATCCCCAACACACAAACTGCTCCTGGCACATCCCAGCCCTGAAACAGCTCAGCAGTTCAACAGCATGGGAAGAGACTCCCCCTTTCCAGGAAATACAGAATCCCTGAGGCTGGAAAATCCCTCCCAGCCCATGGATCCCCCCTGTGCCCGATGCCCACCCTGTCCCCAGCCCAGAGCACTGAGTGCCACGGCCAGGCCTTCCTTGGGCACCTCCAGGGCTGGGCACTCCAAACCTCCCTGGGCAGCCCCTGCCAAGGCCTCACCACCCTTTCCAGGGAGAAATTCCTCCTGGTGTGAGTTCAACACATACCACCAACACCACACTCGCTGGGCAGTTCTCCCTTGAGTCTGTGGGCCCCTGGTGGATACCCCTGTCATGGATTCATGGAATCATTAAGGTTGGAAAGGCCCTCTATGATTTTGGAGTTAACCCAGCACTGCCAAGGCCACCACTGTCCCCTGTCCCCAAGTGCCACATCCACAGGGCTTTGAAATCCCTCCAGGGATGGGGACTCACCCCTGCCCTGGGCAGCTGTGCCAGGGCTGGACAATGCTTTCCATGAAGAATTTTCCTTAATATCCACTCTAAACCTCTCCTGGTTCAGCTTGAGGTTATTTCCTCTCCTCCTGTCCCTTGTTCCCTGGAGCAGAGCCCGACCCCCCCCGGCTCCCCCCTCCTGTCAGGGAGTTGCAGAGCCACAAGGTCCCCCCTGAGCCTCCTTTTCTCCAGGCTTTTGAGATTCTTATGTCCATAAGAATCCCAAAGTGATCCTGGGTCAGCAGCTGTCCCGTAGCTGTTTAGGTCCATGAAGAAAATCACAACTTCATCACTCCATCCCAGTGTTACAGAATCCCAGGATTGTTTAAAGCCACTCTAGGCCCTGGAAGGGGCTCTAAGATCTCCCTGGAACCTTCTCTTCTCCAGGTGAACACCCCCGGCTCTCTCAGGAAGCCAAGAAGGATATGCTAAATCTTACAGCATCCAAGTTTTTGACTGACAACCCTCCCATCAAATCCAAGAGTCTCTCCTGGAGGTTCCCAGTGAACTCCTGCCAAGGATCAGGGTCACAGCCAAGACTCTGGGACCCCAGTGTCACCATCCCGGCAGGGATGTTCAGTTACAGGGTGGCAGCAGCTCCAGGAACTCGCAGCTCTGCTGGGCCATGAAGTTTCCTGCCCTTCTCCACATTATTTGGGTAAAAATACAGCAAATTAAATATTTATTAGGGTTGTTTGTTAATTTTTTCATGTGATTTTGGTCAGGCTTAAAACCACCGAAAAGTAAATGCCAGGAAGGAGCCCCTGCTCTCCAGGCTGGATGTAAACATGCTCCCAGAAAAATAAGGTAAATGGAAGGGGTTTAAAAGGAGAGTTTGTCAACTTCCATCCCTTTATTTCTGTCTCAAAGTCAAGGAGAATTTTCATCTGGATGTTCAAACTCTGTCAGCTCAAAGAGGGGAGGACACTGATGTTTTAAAGTGCTTTTTTTCCACCCAATCCACTTAAAAAAACTGAGAGCTGCTGCAGAGGGTGGACACAGAGCACTCAGAGCTCAGGATGTCAGCTCCTCTTAGCTCCAAGCCTGGCTCCAAGAGAAGGAGGTCTCTCCCAACACGTCACACATGCACAGGCCTTTCAGTTTGCAAGATTGATTCTTTTTGAGGCTCTGCAAAACAAAAATAAATCAGGGAATCCAAATCCATCAGCTGCTTAATCCACGAGCAGCTGATGCTGCAAAAAGCAAAGCGTCAAAGGGAGGAGGTTACACACAAACCTCTTGGGTCTGCTGTGAGCAGCAGGGGTTTTGTGAAGGACCTGTAGACTGGGATGAGTTTGGGTTTCATTGCTCCTCTCATCTGTCCTGGATCACGGAATTTCACCCTCCTCCCATTCAAGGAAATCGGAGAGATCTGAGTAATCAGTGAAGAAAAAGAGGTGGGAAAGTTCTAAATCCAGTGGAGATAAACCAGGAAAATCTTCATGGGTAGCATCTCAACATCTCCAAAGAGAGATCAACCTTTGTGGTTTATTTTCTTTGATTTTTTTTTATTTTTTAATTTACAACTTAGTCCATTTAAACATAAAAGTGGAACAAATATTGGGCAGTAATTCCGTAATGGCACAACTTCACAGAATCATTGTATGGAATCATGGAATGGTTTGGGTGGGAAGGGACCTTAAAGCCCATCCAGTGCCATGGGCAGGGACACCTTCCACTAGCCCAGGTTCCTCCAGCCTGGCCTTGGACACTCCCAGGGATCCAGGGGCAGCCACAGCTTCTCTGGGCAACCTGTGCCAGGGCCTCCCCACCCTCCCAGCCAGCAATTCCTTCCCGATATCCCATCTAAATCTGTCTTCTTTTAGTTTAAGGCCATTCCCCCTTGTCCTATCCCTCCCTCCCTTGTCCCCAGTCCCTCTCCAGCTCTCCCTGGAGCCCCTTTAGGCCCTGGAAGGGGCTCTCAGGTCTCCCTGGAGCCTTCTCTTCTCCAGGTGAACCCTTCCAGCTCTCCCAGCCTGGCTCCAGCCCTTGGAACATCTCCATGGCCTCCTCTGAACTTGCTCCAACAACAATTCCCTTGTCCCACCAGTGCAGATTTGGGGGACTCCCAAAGCCCATCCCACACACCTCAATGCACAAACACATTTTGGTTGTAAAGGATGGACTGAGCTTCTTTTAAAATCACCTGTCCTTCTCTTTCCCATTATTCTTTTCAAGACAGAGGGCAGGAAAAATGAATAGTGGTGGAGTCCCCCTTCCTGCAGGGATTTCAAATCCCTGTGGATGTGGCACTTGGGGACACGGGGCAGTGGTGGCCTTGGCAGTGCCGGGGATGGTTGGACTGGATGGTCTCACAGGTTTTTCCAACCGAAATGATCTGTGAATGTTCATCAGTGCTTTAAACTGAGACTTCAGCTCCAGCCTGGGTGTGTTTTTAGGGGCATGGAAAACCACCCTCCTTTTTGGAAGCCCAACCAGCTTTGCCGTTGTCCTCGCTGTGGACTCCAATATTCCTCCTTCAGTGTGCCTTAATTAAAACCTTGGTGGTCAATATTTCCTTCAAAGCCTCTCCAGAAGTTTTTAATTCGTGTCTAATTGCTTTGTGGATAACGCCAGAGGAAAACAACCTGACAGCTGGCAAATCAGGATGTTTTAACACATTCCATGCTCATCTGGCTATTTTAAACCCATTCCCAGCCCCTGGGGTGGGCTGTGCCTTTCCATCACCACAATGGGTCCAATTCCCTTTTAACCGACTTCAGGAGATCTCCTGGAATCCAGCAGGAACGTAATCAGCAAATGAGCAGTGTAAGGACATGGGAATTCAAGTCCAAAGCTTAAATAACATGTCCAGATTCCCCTCAGCATTGAGGAATTTATGCAAAGATAAAGCAAATAATGGCTTTGGAGCTGCTTGGCATTTGCTACTTTCAAAAGGGACTAATTATCATTTCACACACACACACATCCCAAATAATCCCAGAGTTTCTCTGCAGCTCCCTGGAGCTGCAGTTTTAGGAAGCCTGACAGCTAATGCAATTCAGAGGGACACGTGCTCCTAGTTTGGGGAGGGTTTGGGGTATTTGGGGGGCAAGGGGAGGGGTGGGGTTTTCACCCAGTTCAGTTATTCAATTCCTTAATCTCTGCTTGTTCTTAGGGATCCTTCTGCAGGTTTCCTTCTTGTGGAAGTAAGGCCAGGTTGGATGGAGCAACCTGGGACAGTGGGAGGTGTCCCTGCCCATGGCAGGGGGTGGCACTGGATGGGCTTTGAGGTCCCTTCCAACCCAAACCATTCCATGATTTTATGAAATGCCACCTCGGGGTTGGGACAGTTTTGACAGGAAACCAAATCCCAGCCCTGATCCAGGACAGATTCTGGGTACAGAATGATGGGGAAAGGGACAGAAAAGCCCTTTGGAAGCCCTGGCTCGTCCCTCCCCACACCCGGAGGCACTGCCAGCACCAAGCAGTGCTCCCCCAGCCTGTGCCCACGGAATTCCCAGCCATGGATTCTCCCTGGAGCTCCTGTTTCAGCATCTGCCCATCTCCACCATCCAACAGCTTTTCCTGCTGCCTAACCCAGCTCTTTCCTGCAATTTAAACCAATTGCTGTGTTCTCCTTCAGGACAAACTTCTCCTTCTGAAGGCTCCTATTCCCTGCAGCCTTCCTGGCCTTCTCCATGAACAATCCTCATGGATCATTTTCCTCCTGTAACAGACACTTTTCCTGTTCATCTGTCACTCCTCTGACCTTTTCCATGGATTCAGAGCTTCTCCAAGGTCCAATCCAGCGCTGCCCAGCCCAGGCAGCACCAGAGCAGAAGGGCTCCTTCAATTCCTTATGGAAACACCACCCCCCACCTCCTTCCCAGTGCAATATTCCTGCTTTCCAAAAAAAGGCGCAAGGAGCTTCCAGCACGTCCAGAGTCACAGATCCTCCCTGCTGCCTATTTTCCCTTGCAGGAGCAAAGGACACAGATCCTGCCACGTTATCCCAACACATTTCACTTTTCCAGTCTGTTCCAGATCCCAGAGCTGCCTCCCACAGCCCTTCCCAGCCTGGTGGCACCTGGGGCCATTAGGAAGCTACAAAAAGCCATTTAAAGGTAAAGGTTCAGGTGGGTTCACGGTTGGATTGGATGATTTAAAGGTCTTTTCCAGCCTTAACAATTCCATGATTCTGTGATTTGACAAATCAGCTCTTCCAAAGGCCAGCTACACAACATTTTGGGTTTTCCCTGATCGGAGCCTGGTTCATTTATGAGCAGTGTCTGCAGGAGCAACAGAAAACTGGACACATTTTCAGTTTGACACTTCACGTGCTCTCATATTCCAGCAGAAGTTACGGCTTGCTCCAAATTCCTAACTCACAGAATTAGGGCATCACAGGAGGGAATGTCACAGCTTATTTAAGTGTGGGTTTACTAATACTGATACTGGTACTAAAGCAAAGGGAATGTGAACAACACAGGAACTTCTTTATTCTGAAAGATCTGTATTAGAAGTTCCCATCTGTTCGATCCCAGTGACCCACTGGGATTTATGCCTAAACTGGAAAACAAAATCATGGAATCACGCAGTGGTTGGGGTTGGAAGGGACTTTAAAGCACAATTTGTTCCCCCCTGCCATGGGCAGGGACACCTTCCACTAGCCCAGGCTGCTCCAACCTGGCCTTGGACACTTCCAGGGATCCAGGAGCAGCCACAGCTTCTCTGGGAAACATGCACCAGGGCCTCCCCACCCTCCCAGCCAGGAATTCCTTCCCAATATCCCATCTCTCCCTGCCCTCTGGCAGTGGGAAGCCATTCCCTGTGTCCTGTCCCTCCATCCCTCGTCCCCAATCCCTCTCCAGCTCTCCTGGAGCCCCTTTAGGCCCTGCAAGGGGCTCTCGGGTCTCCCTGGAGCCTTCTCTTCTCCAAGGGAACCCCCCCAGCTCTCCCAGCCTTTTTTTCCCAGATTTTTTGCCCAAACAAAGTGCACTTTGACAGGGGTCACTGTCAGAGCAGGATACCCACAAGGAAAGAGGGTTTCCATCAGCTTCTAGCTTCAATTTTCCATAAGGAATTGCATGGAATGAGGTTTCCAACTCTAATGGCCCTGCACCCCTTCTCCTCCTCCTCCTCCTCTTCCCCGGAATTTCCACAGGGATGCTCCTGTACTGCATCGACTCATTGCTGCTCCATGGGGTGATGAAGGAAAAAAAGAGGGCAGAGAAAAAAGGATGGAAGGAGCCTGAACAGATTCCCTGAAAGCTGCAGATCAGGAGGAAACCAGGCTCCTCTTGCATTGGAAAATGCAGATTTCAGGAAAGCCTGGTGCTGGAGGGCTATTTAAAATTCCATCAGAACTCTGGAATATGCTATTAGGGACTCTGCAGACCCAATTCCTGCTGCAGAAAAATCCCAGGCTGTTTAGGCAATCCAGCAGCATTCCAAGGCCAGCAGCAGGTGCCAAGTCGTAAAAAAACAGCTGCATTTCAAATGATATTTAAACAAGAGAAGGAGGAAATCCAGCCCTGAGGAAAACCGGGACGTGGCTGGGAAAAGGTGAGCTGGGACAAGGAAGCGTGGCTTTGGAGGGAGCTCTAAAAACCCGGAGGTGCTTCCTGAGTGAACACCTGAAACCATGGATCACTCCAGGATCCTGTTCTCCAGATTTCATAAGGTCATTGAATCCCAGAATTTGGGTGGGAAGGGACCTCAAAGCCCATCCAGTGCCACCCCCTGCCATGGGCAGGGACACCTTCCACTAGCCCAGGTTGCTCCAGCCTGGCCTTGGACACTTCCAGGGGATCCTTCCTGAAGTGTCATTCTGACAAATGCTACAACCTCTTTCTCTTCTCCCAAATCCCTCACAGCACCTGCCAGGGTTTCACATCCGTCTGGGATGTATTTGAGCAGGTGGAGGGAAATCCAAGCCTCACCCCGAGCAGGGCTGTCAGTAGAAGTGCTGGGAAACAGATAAAGCCCCAATAATCCCCTTGTTCTCCCATCCTGCCTGGAAGAGCAGAATTCCACAGGGGTCCTTCATCCCACAGCTGCAGTCAAACACTGCAGAAGTGACAAAGGCTCTTCTGTGTTATCAAAACCCTAAAAATTGTAGGGTTTGATGTTACAAAGTGATTGAGGCACTGAATGTCCCATCATTGGCACTTCTGGAGGTGTTCAAGTCCAGGCTGGATGTGGCTCCTTCCTCTAGCCCAGGTTGCTCCAACCTGGCCTTGGACACTCCCAGGGATCCAGGGGCAGCCACAGCTTCTCTGGGCAACCTGGGCCAGGGCCTCCCCACCCTCCCAGCCAGGAATTCCTTCCCAATATCCCATCTAAAAGAGTTTGAAGCCATTCCCTGTGTCCTGTCCCTCCAGCCCTTGTCCCCAGTCCCTCTCCAGCTCTCCTGGAGCCCCTTTAGACCCTGGAAGGGGCTCTCAGGTCTCTTTCCAATAAAGACCCTAAAGTTTTAGCAAACAAACTCCATCCAGCACAAACCCAGGGAATGTGAAGGCAACCACATGGAAAAAAAGCCATCATCTTCCTCCTTTTCTCTTTGGGCCTCAAATCAAACCCAGCCCCAGGAGCCCTGGTGCTGTTCCTGGGGCAGCAGCGAGCTCTCTGGATGGTCTTTAAGATTCTTTACAGTGATTTGATGGTTCCCCTATAAACTTCCTCATTCACTCAGTGAAATCAGGACCCCCCAGGCATTTGCAACTCAATTTCTAAATTATGGGTACCAGATGATAAGAGTGAGAATCTGGATTTAGATGGAAACAGGATGGCAGAGCTCTTAGAAAATATATTTACACCATTTATATCTTCCCAGTTTTGTTGAGAGGAATGGTTTGGTTACACTCTGGTGAGTGAAACTCTTTTCAGAACAACTCCCTGAGAGCTCAAAGGGATCAAAACCTCCACAAAAACCAGCACCAAACTCCAAAAAAATGTGACTTTCACCATTAAGGGGAAGCAAAAACCTCCATATTCAAATGTCTAACAACTGTATGAAAAGCAGGAATAAACCAGTGAAAAACAGACTCTTCAACCCTCAGCCAAATTCTTTTCCATGAAAAAAAAAGAGATGAAAAGGTAAAGAAAATCTCCTGAAACGGAGACAAGGACTGAAATTGGGAAATAAAAACAAAAAACAACCCCAAAACCCCAAAAGACAAATCTTGACAAAAGGCTTCTCCTCTTGTAAGCCTGAGGCAAAACACTTTTTGGATAATAATAAAGGGGAGCTCAGTGATTTTTCTTTGCTCTCTGAAAAGCTGCAGAACTCCTGAAATTCAGCAACACTCCCAGTCTTGTCATAAAATCACAGAATCCCGGAGTGGTTTGGGTGGGAAGGGGCATTAAAGATCATCCCACCCCACCCCCCGCCACGGGCAGGGACACCTTCCACTAGCCCAGGTCGCTCCAAGCCCCGTCCAGCCTGGCCTTGGACACTTCCAGGGATCCAGGGGCAGCCACAGCTTCTCTGGGCAACCTGGGCCAGGGCCTCCCCACCCTCCCAGCCAGGAATTCCTTCCCAATATCCCATCTCTCCCTGCCCTCTGGCAGTGGGAAGCCATTCCCTGTGTCCTGTCCCTCCATCCCTTGTCCCCAGTCCCTCTCCAGCTCTCCTGGAGCCCCTTTAGGCCCTGGAAGGGGCTCTCAGGTCTCCCTGGAGCCTTCTCTTCTCCAGGGGAACCCCCCCCAGCTCTCCCAGCCTTTCCCACACCCAGCCTGGGCGTTTCCCTTTCCCTCCTGGATGATGTGCACACACAGAGCAGGAACCTGTTCTAGCCCAAACTTCTCAGCAGCCTCAGATCAGTTTGTGAGACACCATTCCCTGCTCTTCAGCTTCCCAAACACATCCTCTGCTGTGACCTTGGACCTCCTCAGGCCATAATTAGGCACAACAATTCCCTGTGATCCAACTGTCCAGACGAAGAATTAGATGGGATATTTACTGGGAAGGAATTGCTGGCTGGGAGGGTGGGGAGGCCCTGGCACAGGTTGCCCAGAGAAGCTGTGGCTGTCCCATCCCTGGAAGTGTCCAGGGCCAGGTTGGAGCAACCTGGGCTAGTGGAAGGTGTCCCTGCCCATGGAAAAGAGTTGGAACTAGAAGACCCTTAAATTTCCTTCCAACCCAACCCATTCTGGGATGAATTTGGGGACTGATGAAGACACATCATCACACAGCCCAAGTTCTCTGAGCCTTGTGCAGATCCAGGGCATTCCCAAGCCTTGGTTCTTCCCATCCCACCCATCCTGTCCTGTCCCACCATGGGCTGTGTCCTGGAGACACCACCCTCCTCCAGTGAGCCCCAAACACGGCCTTTTCCACAGGTTTTAATGTTATAAATGCACAAATTTGGCCTCAGAGATGGCATAATGATAAACCCTTTAATTAACCTGCATTTCTCTCCTGCTGAAAAATTACAATTATCAATATCGGGAAGCTTTGAAATGCTTTCCATCTGCACAAGATCTCATTCCAAATTGTCTTTTTTATACCGTATCATACAAAAAAAAAAAAAAGTGAGGAAAGATTAATATATTTGCATTCCTTACATGCCAATGTTTATTGCTTTTCATTAATTTTCTTCTCTCCCCCTTTAAATTCGCATTCATTATTTCTGCTCCCTCATCCATCCACGTGAACGAGGATTTCAGCACATCACTGATACTCTAATGAACGAAAGCTCAAGAAAAAGCTCAGATAACGTATCGGTGAATATTGGGAGATCCCAGGGATGGAAATTAAAAATGTCAGCGCAATAAAGACACGATGCAGCGCAGTAAACACGAGGCAAAGAGGCAGCACAGAAAATAATGAAGCAGCTCAACACGGTTTGCGATATCTGAATTACATCTTAATTGCCGTGGCCGGATAGAAACATCTGCGAAGAAAACGTGCACCAGAAATAGGGGGGGATTAAAGGGCAAGGAGCCAAAAATCAAGGAATAAAGCAGTGGTGAGGATGAAGGTTCAGCATCGCTCACCCTCTTCCAAACCATTCCAGCAGCAACGATAAAACGGGATATTAGAGAAGTTCATGCTGCCTGTGCTGATGCTTCGAAATCTGGATGTTTTTTTGGGATGGGAAAGCTGAGAAGAGATTTCTTTATATTCTCCTGCAATGGAAACTGAAAAATAGAGGATTCTTGAAGGCTGAAACGTGGGAATTGTTTAGGGAGGTTCTTTAGGACTCACCAGAAAGCCCCAACTTCACTTTTACCACCAATGTTTGGTGCATAAAACACCCCATAAAATGCTATAAATCCTCTCTGTGAACTTATACATTAATTCCTCCAGGTATTTAAGCATAAAATCAAAGAATGGTTTGGGTTGGAAAGGGCTTGGAAGATCATCCAATTCCACCCCTCTGCCCTGGGCAGGGACACCTTCCACTAGCTCAGGTTGCTTCAACCAGGCCTTGGACACTTCCAGGGATCCAGGGGCAGTCACAGCTTCTGGGCAACCTGTGCCAGGGCCTCCCCACCCTCACAACATCCACGGCTCCTACAACACCCCTCAGAGTAAAATTGCTCCTGTTATTTAGGGCATGACGACTGGGCTTTGATCTCTTCCTGACTGCCATCCCAACAGGAGGATGCAATTCCAAGCCCTCAGGCCTTGCTAAACACAGGTCCTGAAGCTTCCTGATGACGTTCACAGGAAGCCCAGGGCAGATGCTGGAGTTGGCACTCCACAAACTTCCTTAAGGGAACGGAGACAACGGACAGGAAAATCAATTGGTGCAGCCACACGTGGAGAGACACCTCGGAGCAGCAGAAACAGGACAAGTAAAGCATAAAAAAACTGAAATGAGAGATGAAATGAGACTTGGACAAGGGCCTGGAGGGACAGGACACAGGGAATGGCATTCCAGTGCCAGAGGGCAGGGAGAGATGGGATATTGGGAAGGAATTCCTGGCTGGGAGGGTGGGGAGGCCCTGGCACAGGTTGCCCAGAGAAGCTGTGGCTGCCCCTGGATCCCTGGAAGTGTCCAAGGCCAGGTTGGAGCAACCTGGGCTAGTGGAAAGTGTCCTTGCCGAAGGAAAAGAGTTGGAACTAGAGGATGTTTGATTTTCCTTCCAACCCAACCCATTCTGGATTCCATGATTTCAACCTGGATGTGAAAGAATTAAGGAAACTCAACAGGAGGTGAACTGAGACAGAAAACAACCCCGACCTCCACAAATATTACACACCATCTACAGGGACATCAACAGAGATTTGAGAGGAAGATTTTGGCGCTGCAGGAGCCTTTTCCCCCCTAGAACTGGACTTGTGTCACACAGAAGACTGGAATTGTTCCAGGGAATATTCCCACCACCGGATAAACTCAGTGCTGTGACCAAACTGCCTCCCCCTCGCCCTAAAGCTGCAGCAATGGAAGAGCAGCCAAATACCAGGGACATTTCCTGGAAATGGAGCTGCAAACCAAGATTTAAGTGGATGTCTGAGCAAAAGGAATGGTTGTTTACCCATAACCCCCAGACCAACCTTTTCATCCTGGAATGAGAGATTTTCTCAGCCCTGCACAGCCTGTGTCTCCTTTCTCCCACACAATAAAAAAATATAAGAAAAATATATAATAAATAAAATAATATCTTCAACTTCTCTGTGCACTAAATCTGTTGGAGAAAACTTTTTCTCTCCCTGACTTCCACATTATTTTCAGAATTCTTTCAACACCAACCTGACCTTTTGCCCCACCTTCTTCTCCTCAAGCTGTGCAGCCTGCCCTTGTGTCCATAAGGATGGGGGAAAGCAAGAGGAATACAAAAATACATTTTCAATGAAAGAATTAGGACTTTTTCTCGCTATAACATGCTAAATTGTCCTTTGGGAATGAGCAGAAAAAGCTTTCTTGTAGGAACCCTGCTTCTTTAAATGAAAATACTTCATTTCTACCTTATTTTCCTTCCTTATAAAAGGAGAAAGTGTCCTCCAGAAGTCAAGTAAAAAAATTTCCTAGGAGTCAAGTATAAAAGCTTTTTCTTCAAAGAAGAAAGATGAGATGGACTTTAAAGAGACACTTCCAGAGAAAGGAAACAGAGTTCAAGTCTGGGATGAATTCAGCTCGGATTTATGAAGCAGTTTCTTCTCCTGGTGGCTCAGCAAGGACGGAACCCTCCCTCCTGGGAATATGATTCCAAGGGAAATGAGGGCATCTGTTTGAACCTGATGTGAGAAACAAGGATCGTCAGCCCGAGTTGGGAGAGCAGAACAGGTTTTAGACACAGGAAATAAAGGACAGAAAGTTGTCTGGTAAAAAAGTCCTCATTGATTCATTTACCACAGTTCCGACTCCCCTGAAAGCAAAAGATCTTTCCAAAAGAAACAGGAAAAAGAAACCAAGGAGATGAGCTGGAAAGATCCAAGGGATGGAGGGACAGGACAGAGGGAATGGCTTCCCACTGCCAGAGGGCAGGGTTAGATGGGATATTGGGAAGGAATTCCTGGCTGTGAGGGTGGGGAGGCCCTGGCACAGGTTGCCCAGAGAAGCTGTGGCTGCCCCTGGATCCCTGGAAGTGTCCAAGGCCAGGCTGGAGCAACCTGGGATAATGGAAGGTGTCCCTGCCCATGGCAGTGGTTGGAGCTGGATGGGCTTTAAGGTCCCTTCCAACCCAAACCACTCCCTGATTCCATAAGAATCTTTCTGGATCCTGTAAGAACCTTTCCAAGAGCAGCTGTAGATGGAACAAGAACTTTGGCAACACCGAACCACCCTTTTGTTTTTCTTCTCTTCCCAGTTTCTACCTTCAGGTATTTTGACCCCAACTCCCAAATTTTCCCAGGCTTGACTCATCTCTGTAACTGTTCAAGGATCAGAGGAGGTTGCAGCCCTGGGCAGCACGACCCAGGAGAGCTTTAAATGAAGTTGGTACAGTACCACCTCCCTCACATTCCAAAATTCCAGCAGAATTCCCTCTGCCCCTTGAAGCATCACTACAGCCAGTGTCAGGATGAAGTGGAGCTTGATGGGAATGCTGCACCTGAAGGAGTTTCCTTGAGCTCTCAGATTTACTTGTCTCTGAGGGATGTCTGATGTCAACCCACCAAAACCCCTCTGCCAGGACACATCTTGAAGTGCCTGACTGTGAATAACCTGAACCATTCACTTCTGGAATCCCAAAATATCCTGAGCTGGAAAGGACCCACAAGGATTCTTCCCAAATAGCTTTTTTTTTTCCTTTCAGTCCAGCTGAGGATTTCCAAAAGGATTGCATGTGTTTACTTCAATCCTTGCCTGTGCTCCTTACCCACACGTGCTATAAAATGTGGGTTTATAGGGTTGGACTAGATGATCTCAGAGGTCCCAACCCAGCTGATTCTATGACTCTATGACTCTATGACTTATTTAACTTCTTAGAGGAGAAAAAAACATGAGGAACACATAAATCAGACTAAATCCAGGTAGTTTTAGGGAAGTGGTTAATCAGAATTACGGGGTACATGAAAATAACACCAAGTTGAACTTGCAGAGATGAAGGAATAAGATGCATGTGTCTGCGAACACTGATAAAATTTACTCCCAAATGCTGAAGGAAGCTTCCATCTGGATCCTGCTGTGCAATCCAGGAGCTGAGGCCTTCTGTGGAAGGTTGGTTCCAGCCAGACAGGAGCACCAGGTGTAAAGCAGGGAGGGGATTTTCACAGCAGTGAAGTTCTCTCTTTAATTCCCCAACCAGATCCAGGGCAAGGCCCCAAACACAGCCGTCAGAGCAGGCACCGGGGTCCTACCCCAGCCGGGTTTCCTTCAGTTCTCTGCAGCCAGAGAGCTTTATTTTAAATCCTCTTTATGGGAGATGCATCACATCATAGAATCCCCAAATCATTCAGGCTGGGAAAGCCCTTTCAAATCATCGAGTCCCCCCCTGTGCCCGATGCCCACCTTGTCCCCAGCCCAGAGCACTGAGTGCCACGGCCAGGCCTTCCTTGGGCACCTCCAGGACTG
>VZRE01005731.1:0-13443 GCA_013396775.1 Cephalopterus ornatus | reverse complement strand
CCTGCTGCTCCAGCCCCTTCCCAGCTCCGGTCCCTTCCCCGCACACGCTCCAGCCCCTCTGCGTCCTTCCCGTCCCGAGGAGCCCAGAATCCCTTGAACCCCTCAGACCAAGGTTTGGTCAAACACAAGAGATCTCGAGAACCTGCTAATGACATTTTGTGACCAATTAACAGCTCAGCCTCCAGCCGTGTGCAGGTCCACGCAAAGCAGCTGGCCACTCCCGATGGATCCTTCCCGCAAAAACAAGCCTAAAAGCCATTTCAAGACCACAGAAAGTCCTTAAAAATGACGGAATTGCCCCCTTCTCCCCTCACAGCCCAACTCTCTGGCCCGTTTCCTACTGATATTTGTAAAATTAATTATTGCAGAAGCAGCAAACGTGGCTCCAAGTGCCAAGAGCCAGAGCTAAGCGGAGAATGAAAAACAGGAAACTGCTGGAGAGGGAGATTTCCCATCCGTATGTTGCTATTAAATCATCCCAAGCAGCCAGGAAGTCAATAATGGGGATGAATGAGGGGGGAAAAAGAAAAAAAAAAATTTTTCTGTGGATTTTTCTTTCAATAATTCACTTTCAAATCTTAAATTGGAGTCTGAAATTTTCCACTGGGCCTTAGGAATGCTCTTGGTCCAAACCTAACACGGAAAACAACTTTGATATTGTTTAGTCTCTTTAGCTTTAAAAGCCAAGACGCTTCTAAATCGATTTTTTAAAATATATATTTTAAGGAATAGAGACATTTTGCTTCTTCCTTAAAACACAGTTGAGAGTTTCCTCCAAAAAAATTAAACCATTTATTTCTTGCTCTAATGATAGTTTTGATTTCAAAAGGGAACTTCATCTGTTTCCCACGGATTGGGTTTTGACAGTTACCAAATTCTGGAAAAAACCTGCCTTTTTCTATGGAATTTTGCTAAATAAATGTTCAGTAAAACAAACAAAACCCAATTAGAGAGAAAATATTGGTTTAGTGCTTTGGATCCTTTTTGTTTTGAATCCTCTGAGCAGAACAGACTCCAAAACCCTCCCAATATTCCTGCTCAGCACTGCCCAGAGTTCTTGCCATGGACACACAACGTGGGATTTACAGAGTAAATATTCCGTAAATAAAAAATGAAACCAGAAAATTCCAATTAAAAAGAAGGAAAGAAAATTACCCAAAGCTGCTTGGAAATTTCTATTTTTAATATTTTCATTTTTTTGTGGGCTCTTTTGTGAGCTCACAGGTACCAAATCCTGTAGGAAAAGGGTCTTTTTCTGTGGAATTTCACTAAATACATCTTCACTAAAACAAACAAACCACAATTTTAGAGAAAATGGTGGTTTAGTGCTTTGGATCCTTTTTGTTTTGGAGTCTCTGAGCAAAAGAGACTCCAAAACTCCAATATTCCTGCTCAGAGTTCTTGCCATGGACACACAACGTGGGATTGACAGAGAAAATAGTCAGTAGAGATTATTAGAAATTAAACCAGAAAATTCCAACTAAAAAAAACGGATAAAATTCCCTAAAGCTACTTGGAAATTTCAGTTTTGAATACTTTGATTTCTTGGGAGTTTTCCTGGGAGCTCCAGGGTTTTTTCTTCTCTCTTTTTTCCCAGCCAGATTTTAATCTTCCCTGGCACCTTAAGCTTCCCCAGCAGTCCTGTCTGCCTGCAAATATTTCATCATTAACTGCTGTAAAATTCCAGGAAGGGAATCACCCGGGATGTAATCCCAGCTGGAACCTGGACTTCTCCAAGTTCCACAAAGACCTGGGCTGTGTTTGAGGCACATTAAGAAGCAAAATGTGATGGAAAAAGCAGAATTATAACCCTGTGAGAAACCCCAGACAGCGAATCCGAGACCACACTAAGAGCCGAACAAAACAGGAGGGAAAAGGGACGTTCCAGAAGGAAAACTCAGGGAAATTCAAGGAAAATCTAAATTTCAGAATAAGCATTCCCAGCCCTTCCTGTTCAGTTTTGGAGACTGGTTCTCCCGCCTTTTCTGCCAACATCCCAGCCATGCCTAAAATCAGGAATTAAGGAGGAGCTAATATAGGGATGCTGAGGGGAGAGAGAAGTGATTTAATGGCATCATGGAATCACAAGATGGTTTGGGTTGGAAGGGACTTCTAAGGATCATTCAGTCCTAACCCCTGCACCACTTTCCACTCACCCAGGGATCCCAGCCTGGCCTTGGACACTTCCAGGGATCCAGAGGCAGCCACAGCTTCTCTGGGAATTCTATCCCAGCCCTTCCCCTCCCTCCCAGCCAAGAATTCCTTCCCAAAATCCCACCTAACCCTGCCCTCTCTCAGTTTGAAGCCATCACTCCATTCCAAACCCTTCTTGGCCCATATGGACTCTAAAATTCATTGATGGGACTCCAAAATCGAACTAATTAACGATTACCACCTGATCCAGTTATTATCCCTAAAAGATTTCCAGCTTTTGTGGTATTTTAAAGCTTTTCAGGCAAATCATGAAGCCAAACACACCCATCAGGCAAGAGAACGCCCCAAAAGCCAACTGGGAGAATTCCAATCCCAGAACCAAGCCACAGAAATTGTCTCTAAATTAACCCACATCCTGAAATCCACAGCTTCTCTGGGAGTTCCATCCCAGCTCCTCCCCACCCTCCCAGTCAAGAATTCCTTCCCAAAATCCCATCTAACCCTGCCCTCTCAGTTTGAAGCCGTCACTCCATTCCATACCCTGCTTGGCCCATATGGACTCTAAAATTCATTGATGGGACTCCAACAACAAGCTAATTAACAACTACCACCTGATTCAATCATTATTCCTAAAATGTTTCCCCCTTTTCTGGTATTTTACAGTTTTCAAGCAAATCATGAAGCTAAACACACCCATCAGGCAAGAGAACTTCCCAAAAGGCAACAGGGAGGAATTCCAATGCCAGAACCAAGCCACAGAAGTTGTCTCTAAATTAACCCACATCCCGAAATCCACCTGAGGCAGCACTTTTTGGGAAACACCAGCCTAACCCTCGTGTGCCCGTACCAGAGCCAGGTTTATCTTTGAGGGACTCGGCCTAAAGGGCTGCCCTGAGCTGGGGTTGTTTGTCCACCCCCCTCCGTGGCCTGGCACCAGATTTATTTCCAGGGCACTACTTGCATCAGAAGAGGCTCCAAATGGACACGACTGCAAAGACTTCCGACCTCTGGAACCCTGAAACAGCTTTAGAACAGGTTTTGTTAATCTGACCCACGCCCAAACCCACAGCTGGAGGCATCCAGGTCTTCCCACCTGGCCAGACACAGTTTACCCCTAAAACCCTCCAGCAATAAACCTCCTGATCCCAAAGAAAGACGCGCTTTGTCCTACAGCTCCCACTGCCACCTCTGCAAGTCGGAATTTATTTACTTTTTAATTCCATTTTGTGCATTTACTGCAAGATGTTTTCAGTGGTTTCCTCTTTTATTGTCAGCTCTGCTGCCCAACTGCGCTGCAATCCCAACACTCCGTATTCTTCATCACAATCCCAATATTTCATATTTTTCACTGCAAGCAAATTCCTCATATTTTTCACTGCAATCTCAATACTCCATATTTTCCCCTGCTATTCCAAATTCTTCATGTTTTTCACTACAATCCTCATACTTCCTATTTTTCACTGCAACCCAATACTCCACATTTTTCACTGCAATCTCAATGCTCCATATTTTTCATCACAATCCCAATATTCCACTGCAATCTCACTCCCTCATATTTTCCACTGCAATCCCAATTCCTCGTATTTTTCACTGCAATCCAACACTCCCTATTTTTTACTGCTATCCCAGTACTCCATATTTTTCACTGCTATCCAAATCCTTCCTGTTTTTCACCACAATCCCAATACTCCACATTTTTCACCACAATCCCAATACTTCCTATTTTTACTGCAATCTCAATCCTCTGTATTTCTCACTGCAACTCCAATGCTCCTTATTTTTCACCACAATCCCAATACTCCGTATTTTTCACCACAATCCCAGTACTCCATATTTTTTACTGCAATCCCAATCCTCCATATTTTCCCTGCAATCCCAATACTTCATATTTTTCACTGCAACCCAATACTCCGTATTTTTTACCACAATCCCAATACTCCATATTTCTCACTGTGATCCCATTTTTCACTCCAATCCCAATACTCCGTATTTTTCACTGCCACCCAACATTCCACATTTTTCAATGCAACCCAACCCCTCATATTTTCACCACAATCCCAAACCTCCATATTTTTCACTGTGATCCCAATATTCCATATTTTCCACTGCCATCCCAACCCTCCACATTTTTCACTGCAACCCAGTACTCCGCATTAGATCTTCCCCCTGTGACAGATCTTCCTCTGATTTCTAAGCAGGTTGTACCCAAGTCTCATTTGTCTTACCAAAATATTGTGATGTATTTAAAGATATTTCCCTACAGGAGCAGCCCCACCAAACTTCTCAAAAGTCTTCCGACCATAAATATTCCCGAAAGCTGCAGAATCCACCCTAATAATGCTGGAAATGGGACTCCTCAAGAGCTGCTCACTCACTGTGACACCGCAAGTTAATTAAACAACAGATAACACAAGGAAGTGAGAATTCCCGAGGTTTTACTCACAGTACACGTCCACTCGGATGGATTTGATGGCTGGAGAGCCCAGGCCGTTCTCAGCCTTGCAGTAGTAACGTCCCCCCTGGTGTCTCTGGATGTTGGAAATCCTCAGGGTTTCGTTGAAGACACTCGAATCTTGGAATCTGTCAGAGGCACTTCCTGCTGTTTTGGTCCACCTGATCTGAGCGAGCACCAAAAAACAGTGTTACCCGAGGTCTGCAGCAGGGAGGAGGGTGGAGATCTCTTGGATCTCTCCACCAAACCGAGAGCCGCGGCTGTGACAGCCGGGAGTTCTTCCTGGAGCACTCAGGGAGCTTCTCCAGAGGTGAAGAGCTCACACTGTCCATCACACACTTCACCCAACAGCTCCTGAAGAGTAACCTTGCGTTTCATACACTCGCAGAACGGTTTGGGTTGGAAGGGACCTAAAGACCATCCCATTCCAAGCCCAACACCTTCCACTATCCCAGGCTGCTCCAGCCTGGCCTTGGACACTTCCAGGGATCCAGGGGCAGCCACAGCTTCTCTGGGCAACCTGTGCCAGGGCCTCCCCACCCTCCAGGGAAGAACCTCTTCCTATGTCTAATCCAAACCTGTTCTTTGTTAGTTTGAAGCCCCTCCCCTTGCCCTGTCACTAAAGCTCCCGATGAAAAGTCCCTCTTCCTGAGGAAGTCGTGAGGGTGATCAAATTCAGAGCTGAAGGCCATGAGTCAGTCATAGGATCAGAGAGTCATGGAAGCTTGGAGTGGTTTGGGTGGGAAGGGACCTTAAAGCCCATCCAGTGCCACCTCCTGCCCTGGGCAGGGACACCTTCCACTAGCCCAGGTTGCTCCAAGCTCTGTCCAACCTGGCCTTGGACACTTCCAGGGATCCAGGGGCAGCCACAGCTTCTCTGGGCAGCCTGCTCCACTCCCACCCTCTCTTAAAACCACTTTGGATGGAAACACCTCAGAAAATATAAATTTTAAGGAGTCAGATACTCAGCTGCTTGAAACTGCACCAAACTACAAACAGGTATTTCTTCAAGTAGATGATTTGGGTTTTTTAATGTCATTTAATGTCATTCACAGTTCCCTTCACTGCATTAAACATTTTCCAAAGACTTTTTAGAGGAAGATTTTTAATTCCAAACCCATAAAAATGCCAGTAACAGCCCACTGTGATCAACAGAGGTGGACATGCACATGGATAACACTCCTGATGACCCAAGTCCTTGCCTGCAGGGATCAGGGGGCCAAACTATCTCACAAAATGCTCCAGGGATTCCCCGGGTTCCTCCTCCTCTTCCAGTTCACGCTAATTCAATGACTGGCACAAGGGATGTTCAGTTCCACACCAAAACTTTTCCAATCATGGAATCATTAAGGTTGGAGAAGACATCCAAGATCATCCAGTCCAACCTTAGACCTTACACCTCATCAACGCTCCCAAAGGTGGTGATTCCATCACTTCCACCACAGCACAAGTCTCTGTCTCCATGCCCAGACAAGCCTGAGCTGGATGTGCTCTGCTTCCAACCCTCTCCCATGGGAAGGAAGGTCCCATGGCTGAGCAGAGTGGCCCTTGGTGGCCACCAAGGTGGCCCTAAGGGTTGACTTGGCTGGAAGGGGATCATCCTCCAGGGTAAAGAGACACTGGAGTCATCATGGAATTGTTTAGGTTGGAAGGGACCTCAAAGCTCATCTCATTGTCCCATGGGCAGGGACATCTTCCCCTATCCCAGGTTAATCCAAGCCGCGTCCAACCTGGCCTGGAACAGGGATGGGGAGTCCACAGACTCTCTGGGCAACCTGGAATTCCACCAGTTCTGGGCCCTGAGTGGAGCCAAGATCCCAGAATCTCCACAAAACCACAAGGGGCCAACCTTCCTCTCCTCAGGAACTTCTCCTGGCCAAGAGGGATCACCCCCGAAAGGCTCTGAGATGAAAAATCCACGTGAGTTCTCCTCCCCTTGAAACAAGAGCAGGTTTGGCCTTCGGAGGCTGAACCACAGCAAACAGCACTTCCCAAAAACATTCCCCCTTTTCCTGGCCCGTGAGATCCATAAAGCCAAGTGGTTCCGCTGCTCTGGGATGAGCAATTCCACCAAATTCCACATCTCCAACCCTTGGGCTCCCTGGGAGAGAGCACCACCATTAGCACTGCTACAATTACCAGTCCTAATCTGCCTGGAATTCTATTCCAAACTCTCGGCTCCGGGGTTTTTTAAAATCATCCCTAGAAACGTGCCGCAGGATAATTTTGGATCCCGCGGTTTCATCCTCTTACATTTCAACTGCTTGAAAAGCAATTTAAAACGTGTTCAAGGTGGTCGCAGAACCTCTTGTGTGTTTTATTTCACAATTGTAAAAGCAGCTTTAATTTTTCAAAAGGAATAAATTAATAGCCTGACATTTTCTTCCTCCCCTTCCTCTCCCACAAAAAGTTTCCATTGGAAACAGGCTGCCCTATCCCAGGAATATATAAATTAAATATCATGGTTTAAGTATTGTCAGTATCTGTGGAATTGCTGATGTTATATAATTTACACAAAAATATAGCAGAGTTGATTTAGATACTGCCAAGAGTTTTATCTATTTTATATCATTTTTCTATTTCTGTATTTTATATAACAAATTACAAATTATATACAAAAATACATCATAATAATAAAATAAAATAATATAAAATATATTAATTGAACTCTATTAATGTATTAAAATTTATTAATTTCAAGATGCTACCTGAATCAATAATAATTGAAGAAGAATTTATCTTCTCTTTATTACAAGGAATTTTTACAGGATGGTGTTTGGCTGCCAACAAAAGTAGCCCTTTCAGCTTTAAAATATATATATATATTTTTAAAGGAAAGTGAGGCAATTTAAACAAATAGCTTATTTGTGACAATACAATGTATATATAAAATATATAATATATATAATATACAAGATATATATTATAGATAATTATCTATAATATATAAACACTATAGATAATCATCTATAATATATAATTACTGTATACTTTAAAGCTGAAAAATCTACTTCGTAGCAGCCAAACGAAATATAATTTTAACAATTAACAAATACTCAATTTTGTAGTTCATGTGCAGATCTCTGAAGAATTTAAGGAATTCTGTCAACCAGAGTCTCTCCTAGAGTATCTCCTCTGGGAATACCACTTGTGGGATTTACTTTGAGGTAATTAATTACTGTGGTTTTAACTCAACATCCACACAAAAACTTGGAAATCAGTATTTCATTGCAACTCATGGAAAACACTGAGGAGAAAGGTGGAGAGGTCCTCAGATTACCCAGAGAAGCTCCAGGAGAGCTGGAGAGGGACTGGGGACAAGGGATGGAGGGACAGGACACAGGGAATGGCTTCCCACTGGAAAAGGAGAGATTTAGGTGGGATACTGGGAAGGAATTCCTGGCTGGGAGGGTGGGGAGGCCCTGGCCCAGGTTGCCCAGAGAAGCTGTGGCTGCCCCTGGATCCCTGGAAGTGTCCAAGGCCAGGTTGGACGGGGCTTGGAGCAACCTGGGCTAGTGGAAGGTGTCCCTGCCCATGGCAGGGGTTTGGAACTGGATGGGCTTTAAGGTCCTTCCAACCCAAACCAACCTCTGACTCATTCCATGCTCCTGTGATACCGTTTTGGGATATAATTTTCCAAAGTGCCCCATCTCTACTCAGAACAGCTCAACGTCCTCGGCACAAAGATCATCACCAGGCAAATCCAACAGTCTGGAGTCCCCTCGCTCATATCCAGGCAAACACTTCTGCAGGGCCTTGGGATGGCTCAGGGGACATTCAAAGCAACTGTGCACCTCCAAGGGTTCCTAAATATCCTTCCCTTGGCCACCTAAACCAAATCCCAGCTATTCCTGAACTGTGCCCACAACACAGGAGGTGCAGCACTGAGCTAAAACACCACAGCTCTGCAGGACACCAGCTGGCACTGACTTTGCAAGGACACATTTGCTCCAGGAAAGCTCCCACATGTTTATCACTGGATGGAATCATGGAATGGTTTGGGTTGGAAGGGACCTCAAAGCCCATCCAGTGCCACCCCTGCCATGGGCAGGGACACCTTCCACTAGCCCAGGTTGCTCCAAGCCCCGTCCAACCTGGCCCTGGACACTTCCAGGGATCCAGGGGCAGCCACAGCTTCTCTGGGCAACCTGTGCCAGGGCCTCCTCACCCTCCCAGCCAGGAATTCCTTCCTTAATAACCAGGAATTCTGTCCTGATTGGAAGAGATTTTGCTGGAGGCCATTAATACGTAACAGTGGGGTGAAAACATTGCTTCATATTTATTTCACGTGGTAAGTTCTGAAATACAGGGTTTGAAAACAGCTTCAGATAAAAATACTGTTCGTTGCCGAAAACTTCTCACATGGAATATTAGAGTGGAAAAGCAAGCCCTGTTTGCTGTGAAAAAGTGATGAGTGGGGTTAGAAAGCTGGAACCGGTGTGAAAACAACTCAGAGGTGGAGAGTCTTTGGTTTCCAAAAGCATTTACACAGGCTGGCAGAGCTGGGGGCCTTCACCTGGAGGAGAGAAGGCTCCAGGGAGACCTGAGAGCCCCTTCCAGGGCCTAAAGGGGCTCCAGGAGAGCTGGAGAGGGACTGGGGACAAGGGATGGAGGGACAGGACACAGGGAATGGCTTCAAACCGACAAAGGGCCAACTGGGGCCCTTCTGATCCCACACACACTCACACTCGAGCAGCCTGGCAGGGAAAAGCACAATTTTTATCTCCTCTAACTACCAGCAGCCAGTGACAGCAACTGTGAACACGCAGGACGTGAGAATCCTCATTCTGTGCCAGAGATCACATAGAAATTGCTATTTTCCAGCTTATTGCTGTAACACATTGGGGGGAAAAAACCCACAACTTCCTTTTATTCTCCCGCAGAGGAAAACTGTGGTTATTAATTACAGAGAAAATCAGCATTAACACCACAAAGCTACAAGCAAACAAGTCCTGCGGAGAGTGCTTTACTCACTTGGGCCCAAAACACACCAGTCAGAGCAGGGCTGGAGTCTGGGGGTGACTCCAACATGTGAATTTACAATAAATTATAGTGTCAGGAGGAATAAAGAGCTCAACACGTGATAATGGGAGAAAAACTAGATCTAAGCTGACAATTCCTTCGCTTCTGAACTTCCTGAACTTCTATGATTTATACTCAAGTTATCCAAGACCCACGTGGTGTTTACCAGGTCATGGAATCTTGGAATGGTTTAGGCTGGAAGAGACCTTAAAGCTCATCCAGTGCCACCCCCTGCCATGGGCAGGGACACCTCCCACTAGCCCAGGTTGCTCCAACCTGGCCTTGGACACTTCCAGGGATGGGGCAGCCCCATGGCAGGGAGTGGGACTGGATGGCCTTTAACATCCCTTCCAACCCATTCCAGGATTCTGTGGAAAGAACTGGGGATGGGGAGGTGATCCCAGGGCCAACCACGTGCTCCATATTCCGGTCCCGCTGCTCTCTGAGCTACCAATGAGCCAAAGTGTTGATTTTTGATGTATAAAGTAGCAAATAATCAAATCAGGAATTTCACATTGTCTCTACCTGAATTAAGTTTAATCTGCCTTGCATGAAAATCTAAGTCAAAAGTCTAGGTCTAAAATCTTGGGCTGTGACCCCAAGAAGATGTTGAAGAACTGACAAGGTATAGAGAAAAGACACATTATTCATTAAAATAACAGAAACACCCTCAAAAATTCAAGGGATCAGCTCAGCAAATGTGCAGGATCTAATGGAAAATCAGGCAAAACCAATCAACGTCCTTAAAACACCCAGGAGGGACCAAAAATCGATGGCAGATCAATTCTCAGCACAAAAGGCCGAGTTAAGGCAGCAATAAAATGGATTAGAAACCATTTTCCATTTGCTCAGCCCAAAATGTCGATGCAGAACATCTCCTGCCCCAGATGTTTCACTCAATCCAAGTGCCAAAGGAATTGTCTGGGAGTGCTGGGAAGCCCAAATGGGAAATCTCCTGGTTCTAACCTCCAGGACCAGCTCCATGGCCCGAAACATCACCAGCTGCTGGGTTTCCACCACCCACCATTCAGCACCATCCTCAGTGTGCAAAGGTGTAAAACCCCAAATTGATCCTAAAAAAATCATTTATTAGCCCAAGTTTTGCTGGTACAACTTTGAGAATCCAGTTTTACCCAAATTTGGGGAGGTCACCAACCCCTGGAACCCAGAAGTGATGCCTTCATCCAGATTGGGGTGGGATGCTGGAGGAGGATGGAGATGTGAGGAGGGGTAAAACCCAATTTGATCCTAAAACCCATTTATTGCTCAAGTTTTGCTGGTATAACCTTTGAGAAGCCAGTTTTACCCAAATTTGGGGGTGTCACCAAGTCCTGGAACTCAGAAGTGATGCCTTCATCGAGGCTGGGGTGGGATGTTGGAAGAGATGGAGACCTGAGGGGGTTTAAAAGCCAAACTGACCCTAAAAAACATTTATTGCTCAAGTTTTGCTGGTATAACCTTTGAGAAGCCAGTTTTACCCAAATTTGGGGGTGTCACCAAGCCCTGGAACTCAGAAGTGATGCCTTCATCAAGGCTGGGGTGGGATGTTGGAAGAGATGGAGACCTGAGGGGGTTTAAAAGCCAAACTGACCCTAAAAAACATTTATTGCTCAAGTTTTGCTGGTATAACCTTTGAGAACCCAGTTTTACCCAAATTTGGGGAGGTCACCAACCCCTGGAACCCAGAAGTGATGCCTTCATCCAGATTGGGGTGGGATGCTGGAGGAGGATGGAGATGTGAGGAGGGGTAAAACCCAATTTGATCCTAAAAACCACTTATTAGCCCAAGTATTGCTGGCACAACCTGTAAAGTTCATAAAACATAACCCAGTTTTACCCAAATTTGGGGGTGTCATGAACCCTTGGAACTCATAGATGATGCCTTCACCCAGTTTGGGCGGGATGCTGGAAGAGATGGAGATCTGCGGAGGTGTAAAACCCCAAATTGACCCTAAAACCCATTTATTAGCCCAAGTTTTGCTGGCACAAGCTTTGAGAAGCCAGTTTTACCCAAATTTGGGGGTGTCGCCAACCCCTGGAACCCAGAAGTGATGCCTGCGCCCAGTTTGGGTGGGAGGCTGGAGGAGGACGGAGGTCTGAGGAGCTGCTCCACCACCTCACGGGCAGCAGTGGGGAACCAGAAGCCACCAGTTCCCACAACAACTCGTCTCCCTCAGGAGCAAAACGGCATAAAAATGTGTTTCTGTCATTAAACTCAGCCTGGAGTCTAAACAGAGAGAGGCAAAAGTGACTGTTAAACAAGGGATTTCCTGCTTTAAATTCACTCTTCACAACAGAATCACAGTTCAAAGTGACAAAGCCATTGTGGAAGCCAGGCAGGTTAAATTGAGGCTTTTTTTCCCCCTCTCATAAAAACCTTTCCAGGTATTTTCTGCTCCTCATTGTCTCCATCTCTTCCCATTTCACTCCCCTGCAAGACCCACGGGAGAAACAGAGTATTGAGGAGAAACATCTTCACAAAACACACCCCAAGTGCTGTCAGGGGGTGACACCAACTCAGCTCCTCAGGGCAGAAGGAAATGTTTCTCCTCGAGTGTTTCAGTAACACAAACGCTGGCTGCACTTCCCACTACAAAATCCTTAGGGGAGGGATTCTGGGGGCAAAAATGTAGATTTTAGGCTGAGTGACAAGTGTCACAAATAAAAGGTGCCTGTGAATGAGGGAATGAAAGCAGCAGAGGCTGGAAAATGAAGCTGGAAATGGAACTGCAAAACAAATGAATTTCTGTGGTGGACCAAGATCAGAAAGGAAATTAAACTTATTTTCCTTCTGTGTGAGAAGTGAAAAAGCCAACAGTCTGGTTTGCAGAATTTGGTGGTTGTGCCTAATCCAATCAGAGAACCATTTAGGTTGGAAATGCCTTCTGAGATCATCAAGTCCATCCCAGCACTGCCCAGGCCACCACTGCCCCATGTCCCCAAGTGCCACATCCACAGGGCTTTGAAATCCCTCCAGGGATGGGGACTCTACTACCTCCCTGGGCAGCTGTGCCAGGGCTGAACAACCCCTTCTGGGGAAGAAATTTTCCCTATATCCAATTTAAACCTCCCAGAATCAGTGAGTCAGGGAGGTTGGAAAATCCCTCCCAGCCCCTGGATCCCCCCTGTGCCCGATGCCCACCTTGTCCCCAGCCCAGAGCACTGAGTGCCACGGCCAGGCCTTCCTTGGGCACCTCCAGGGCTGGGCACTCCAAACCTCCCTGGGCAGCCCCTGCCAAGGCCTCACCACCCTTTCCAGGGAGAAATTCCTCCTCATGTCCCACCTGCCCCTCCCCTGGCACAGCCTGAGCCCGTTCCCTCTCCTCCTGTCCCTTGTTCCCTGGGAGCAGAGCCCGACCCCCCCCCCGGCTTTAAGCTGTTTGCTTAAACCAGCTCCCATTTTAAAAACTTCATAAAACATAATCCCCAAAAATCACGTTGTCCTTCACGCACCTCTGAGAGCAGAGCTGGTGCCTGGAGAGGATCTGGGGAAAATCCGTAAATATTGGGAGCTGATGGTGATTTATGTTCACATCAGACCTTGTTGGTGTTTCCACCAGCATCTCCCTCTGACACTGAAGATGATCCCCCGCTTCTTTCCAAATTAAACCCTAAATCTCAGTGATGCAATAAATCAGCTCTGCTTCATCTTCCTTCCACAGGAACCAACATGGAATTCCACCTATTTCCATTCCACTCTCATTGAGCCCAAAACAAGAGAGAGACCTTAGTGGTGTTTCACCAGCACATCCCTCTGGGAATGAAGATGAACCTCCACTTTATTCAACATTAAACCCTAAATCTCAGTGATCCAA
>VZRE01005730.1:0-39467 GCA_013396775.1 Cephalopterus ornatus | reverse complement strand
GAGGGAGAGAAAGGGAAGGGAAGGGAAGGAAAGGGAAAGGGAAAGGGAAAGGGAAAGGGAAAGGGAAAGGGAAAGGGAAAGGGAAAGGAAAGGAGAAAAGAGAAAGAAAAAGAAAAAGAAAATTAGTGTGGTCT
Organism: Cephalopterus ornatus; assembly: GCA_013396775.1. Lineage (NCBI taxonomy): Eukaryota > Metazoa > Chordata > Aves > Passeriformes > Cotingidae > Cephalopterus > Cephalopterus ornatus. The sequence goes on along the minus strand of VZRE01005730.1, from coordinate 39,333 downwards.
TCTACCTTCAAGTCAACCCTGTATCCTGACTTTGGATCGTTGGATACTGAGGTGAGAGGTGGAAAAGGCACCAGTTGCAAAGTGCCCAAGTCACATTTTCCAAAGTGTTTTCAATCCTATTCTTGAGCATATTTCAACAGCTAAGAGGAAAGATGATCACCTGGGGGTAGTTTCAAGTTCTGAAAACCTCAACCTTAAGCTCTTATGACTTACTATGACTCAAGGAGTTCACTGTCTCCTGGTAGGCCACTAATCATTAGTTCAAGAAAGAGGGTCACAGAGTGGGTGACAGGGACAAATTTAAAGATTTCCCCTTTCAGTCATAAACGTGAGAGAGCAAAGAAGAGCTGACTTTTACTCCAAGCCCTCTACGTGGCACCAGGGAAGGAAAAGGTTTTCATGGAAGCAGGAAGAGGCATCAGCAGGGGAAGACATTTAGCACCTGGATTGAGCCTGGCTGCAAATTTAGCAGCTGTTTTTACCAAATGGGAGCAAACTTCTCCCGGAACAAATGAGCCTTGGCCTGTAAAATGCTACATCTCGAAGGAAAAAAGAGTAAAGAAGGTAGGTGAGATGTTAAAGTAGCCCTCTCTCTCCATCACTGATACTGCAGGGAATTCTGCGGTTGTTGAGAGGTTAATCTGGGTCCTGACTGTCCCCCTGACTCGTCCTCCCCACTCCTCCGCAGTGGAAATGGGAATCTTTTCCATTTGCTGGCCTCAAGGAGGGTACAGCTCAGCCGGGGACCGGGGATGGATCTCAGCAGGAAATAGGTGCTCTCATCTGGTGCTTTCTGGATGAAAAATGTTGCCTGAAATGCACAGAAGAAACAGAATCCCACCTCACTGCAAAGCCTTTGTGACCCTCAGTGTTTTAGTAACTGTAAAACAACTCTTCTGGCTCCAGGGGGGAAGACCCCGAGGCTGGAGGAGGAGAGGTGGAGCGGTAGAAGATACACGACACTTGTCCCTGGCTGGAGGTATCACCCAGAAGTGCCATCAGCACGATTGTACTCCTTCCATTCTCTGCCTCAAGAGCCAAGGGAAGTCCTTCAACATCACCTGGTGCTGATGTCCAGCATCAGAGATGGTAAATGGCACCCCGAGGAGGATGTTCTGGGAGTGGCATCAACCACCACCTCTGCCCTGGTTCTTGGGGTGGTTAAGTGACAGTGTTAAGCTGATGTCAGTATTTAGGCCAGCTCTGGGAGGACCTTCGTGGCTTCTTTGAGACCACAGAGTGGTTGCTGCTCCTGGACAGGAGATTCAACGACGTGGTTTTGGCCTTGAATGGTTCAGGGACACGAAAGAACTGATGGACTGGAGGCAGGGAGCAGTGCCTCGTTTTCCACAGGCACCTTTTTGGAGCAGTCCTCGCCAAAGCTGAGCTCCTAAACTCCAAACTGCTTCCCAGAACCCCATGCAACTTCAGAGCAGCTTCCCTTGCCTTCAGCTTTGCCTGTGCAGCTCTGAAGCCACGTCATCAGCACATGATCCCTCATTAATTGGAGTCCATTTGGGGTGGGCAGTCGTGGTAGCTAAGCTGGACCTCCTTGGAGTTCCTCCTGTGCAGCCTGACAAGCCACAAGTGCTTGGGAAGATCCTCAGAGACTTTGTTCTGTCCGGGTGGGATCTCCTGTGTGAGCAGGACTCGGCAAAGAAAAGCTCTTCACTGGGTTTCACACCTGCTTTTAGGATTCAGAGCTCTGCTGGAACAGAAAGGAGGGGTTTATGGTTACATTTATCATTTTGGGCAGCTCAGGCACTGGAGAGGGGTGTGACACACTTTGGACTGGGCCATGGCAGGGTCAGTTCCTGCTGCAGCCTTGGGACCCACTCACAAAAACCACTTGAGCACAGGACTTCCAAGAACCTGAGGCTGCTTTCCAGTCCAAAATGTGTGCTATCCTTTTTCTCTTGTTGCACTGAGCCATCTGCATATGGGCTAAATCCTTTTTACATCTTCTTCTTTCTTTTACTTCTTCTTTTTCCTTTCTTCTTTTTCTTTCTTCTTCTTCTTCTTTGTCTTTCTTCTTGTTATTACCATTATTGCTATTATTATTATTGTCATTGTAATTATTGCTATTATTATTATTGCCATTGTTATTGTTGTCACTATTATTGTTATTGTTATTGTTTTGGTTGCTGTTTTCTAATTTATCTTACTCGTTAAGGACAATTGTTCTTGACAATTGTCGCAGGGAGATGTTCAGAAACAAGTAACTATTAGAAGAAGAGAAATTAAGGGAAAGTGATGGTGGAGACTGGAGAAGTGGGGAGCGAGGGAGAAGGATCCAGATATTCCCAGGGGAGAATATGAACAAAGAATACTTACTACAACTTTTGCAGTCAATCTTACTTTACTTTCCAAAAATATCTGGAAAATGGAAACATTCTTGTTTTTTTAAGAAATTTAAACACACAGGGTCTGTGGGACAGAGAGCCCAGCCTGGGGCTTAATTTTTTTCCTAATTTTTTCTTGCTTCCTTGCTTTCCTTCTTAATTTCTTACCCTTTCCCTTCCCTTCCCTTCCCTTCCCTTCCCTTCCCTTCCCTTCCCTTCCTTTCCCTTTCCCTTTCCCTTTCCCTTTCCCTTTCCCTTTCCCTTTCTGTCTTTCTCGCTTTTCCTTCTTAATTCTTTCTTGCTAGCTTTTTCCTTCTTAATTTCCTGATCTTCCTTCTTCCTCTTCCTCTCTCTTTCCTCTCTTATTTAACCTTTTTCGGTCACCAATTCCCACTTTTCCCCGTCCCTCTCACACGTCCCGTGGCGTGTGGACCCTGCCAGAGGGTTTGTGGACTCATCAGGACGCACCAGCCTTGTTCTCACCCAAGGATTTACCTCCTGCTGGAGCTCTCTGCCTCCAGCAGAGCTTCCCACATCCCTTCCACCTCCTGCCCTCGGAGCGGGGGACAGGCCCAGCTGCTTTATGTGCCCTTGTCACCAGCAGATTAATGGAAGTTGGAAGGACAGAGGGGGGTCACAGCACAGTGAACTGTGACCAGCCTCCCCCCACCCCCCTGACCAGAGATGATTTCTGGCTCAATCTCTCCCCCTGACAAGGTGCAGGACAAATGGTGAGGGCTGGTCATAAAAAAAGGACCCTGTTCATTAAACACAGGGCTGTCATAGGATGGACTCATATCCCTGGCTTTTCCCTGGGATGGGGTTGTAGTACTGAGAAGGCTGGATCTGATTTTGGCCTTTCCACACCTGATTGTTTAGTTTAGCAAGGCCTGGCTTTGCCTTGCATCTCCCTTTGACATAATCTTAGAAAACACATCCTAATTTCTAGTAAGATGAGTATTACACATTTGCTTTCCTTGTGCCATCTGAGGTGCTCCAGGCTGGCAGATGTGACACAGATTGAGCATCCCAATCCCTTCAGAAATTGTGCGGGGCCCAAGTAGGGAATGGGATGTTTAAAACAGCACCCAGCACCTATTTGCAGACAACCCAAGGGCCTGGCTTCTCCATGAAAAATGCTTCCCTATGGAAATTCTTCCCTGTGCTGGAAACTCTTCTACCATCTGATTATTGCTTCAAATTTCACAGTCTCTGGCAGGAGGGAGATCTGAATTCTCCCCCAAAAGTCATGACAAATCTATTTACTGAAATGGTGCCACCACCAGGGGTTTCTTCAAGAAATTTGCCCCCAAGTCACTGGGCAAATAAAAATATCAAGGAGCAAGGATTTATTCTAAATAACTGAGGTTCTTATTGACATGCAAATTGATATTATAATATGGGGTGAAGTCATGCTTGTTCAGGATCCCAACCCTCATGTCTGTGGTATTACCTGCACCTTGTCATGGCATTTTTTAACTCAAGCAAAACTTATCCCCCATCAAAAAAATCAATCTGTACTATGACTTAGTGGAAAAGTGGAGAGAAAGGGGGGAGAAGTTTAACATTTGGGCATTTGCATTGGTCAAAGCATGCAGGTTTGTCTTTCCCTTGGAAATGTGCAATTTATTATCTTTGTCCCGGCTGTCTGGAAACCTGAGAGGGAATTTGGATGTCTTACACCTGGGGAGCAGGTGGATTTTGGAAAGGACATTGATTTGACTGAGGTGCTCCTGAGATCCAGCCCAGTCTCCCAGGAGCAGCTGATCACACACACTCCAAGACTGAATTTTCGCTGGAGATGGAAGAAGTAGAGGGGCTGAAGAATGAGGAACTGCAAGAGAGATTAGAGGAGGAGGAGAGTCAAAAATAATCCCCAAAGGCATTTGCAAAATAAGCATCTGTTGAGAGGGAGTGTGGAAGAAATAATAATAATAATAATAATAACAACAACAACAATAAACAACTACCAGCCTCTGAATCTCTCTTTTTCTCCCTTGTCCCTCTGTCAGAAATATCTTGGCTGATCTGCTTCCCTGCCACATCCCGAGCTCTGGGTAAGGAAGAGGAAGATTCCTGGCAGCTCAGAGGTGGGCAGACAAGGTGACAGATGCAAGAGGAAAGTTAAAGGAGAGAAACAATTTGCTCAGCAAAGCATCAAAAGCAAATATTCCTTCTCATCTGCTCTCCACTCCTTCCCCAGAAGTTACTTACTGTTATTTAAATCACTTTATCCCGTTAATCCACCAAAGGCAGGTGAGATTAGGATGGGTTAGCAGAGAACTGCAAATATATTATTGGGATACTTTCTGTGAAGACAAATAGGCTTTAAAGCACCTCAATGCCTGATGCCAGAATGCTGGGCTTAATTAAGCAGCTACAGGGGCCATTTACAAATGTGATTTCTGGATTGATTATCTATAACTCTCTCTGCAGCCCCTGTTAACAGCCTCCCATGAAGAGGATTGTTTCCTATAAGTGGCTCATCCAGGAAGATGGGGTGGCTGCCTTTGCCAGGCACCTTATTCCAAAGGATCAACCTGAAAATATTGACTAATCAGCAACAGGGGCAGACGAGGAGGGATAAATCTCCTCGGGGGCTCATGGCGGGAGCGTAACAGTGATGAATCTGCAGATTAAAAGGCTGTTGCACCACCATTAAGAAAGGATATAACATGTATATGAGAGTGGTTTAGGCCAGATCCAAAGCTTACCCCGTGTGTTTGTGTGGAAAGTTGGATAAAAACCTTGCCTGAAATAACAGAGTGAGGTTTGGGTGCCCTGTTGGAATGCTCGGTCATTAAAGTGTCCAAACAGGAGGCTGGAGAAGAGGAATCTTCCAGAGGACAGGCTGGTTGTAAAACCTCTCCCAGGAGGATCTCAGAACAACAGGCAACATCTTCTGGAGTAACTTCCCATTGATTTCTATGGAGCTGTTCTGCCATAAATCACCCATTTTCTACCCTTCAGTAACCAAGTTTTATAGGATCTCTGAGAAGAGGGATAGCCAGGAACAGAGTTTATTCTCTGTCTTCCCATCAGCAACTGCTGGCTACCTTATGTGCAATTTGAAGAACAAGATTTAGACGAAACTCTGCAAAACTTTATTCCCAACACGTCCCACCAAGTGGAGATTCCAGCGGATAGGGCACAGACACTTATCTAAAGGATTATGACTGCGGGGATACCAACAGCCTGAGTTTTTTGTGGATCTATCCGCACTTCCAGAGCTTGCTCATAAATGCACACTTGGTATCGGGGTGAGTGAAGTTCTGGGGACTTGCAGCACACCTTTACCTGCCTTTCTTGCTGTGCCACCTCTTCACTCGCCTCCACTGCATGGTCTCTGTGTGGTTTGGAGCTGCTGAGCAAGAGAGGGATTAAAAGGGGTGTTGTGAGCATGAGGCGCAGCATCATGTTAATATGGCAGAGGCAGAACAGCAGCATTTGGAGAAACACCGCAGCAGTTTGGGCTTCTCTCCCAGTCCAGGATCCCACAGGATGGCTCAGACCGGCTTTGTAAATTGTTCAGGCAGGAGATCATGGCTTTGCATACATGACACCCTGTTAATTATCATAAAATCAGAGAATCATAGGGTCAGAGAATGATTTGTATTGGAAGGAACTTTAAAGGCCATCTAGTTCCAACCCCCTGCCACAGGCAGGGACACCTTCCAGTAGACCAGGTTGCTCAGAGCCCTGTCCAACCCGGCCTGGAACACTTCCAAGAATGGGACATTCACAGCTGTGGGCAGGGGAGAGGGATGGGAGCACCTCTAGCAATGAAAATACCGTGAACCAGTGCAGAGAAGAACTTCCAGATCCCCAAAGGTAGGGTTTTTTGAGGAGGAAAAAGGGTCATATTCTGCTCTGGAAGGAAAGCCTCATGCCCAGTTGGGTCAGTGCAGCAAAAGCACCGTCTTTCCTCAGCTGAGGGATGGAACCAGCCCTCTCCCTTGGCTTCCTCCTGGCTGCAGAGCAGGGAGGACCACGGAGCTGCCCGGGGATGGAATCTGCCTCTTCCCAGCTCTGCGCGTGCCCTGGGGAGGAAAGAAAAACTGCAGCACGCACAGACACACAGAAGAAGAAGAAAGGGGGAGAAAAACAGAAGGAAAAAAAAAAAAAAAGAAAAAGAAAAAAAGATGTCAATAATTTAAGAGACAAAGCTTCTGCCACGGAACCCAATCTATTCCAGGCGCCCGCAGCAGGTTTTGGACACCTTGATTAATCATAACTCGCTACATATTATTTCCCTATAAGCAAACTACAATGTTACTCATATAAACAGCTTTATCTTGACAGCTGCAAAATGCCAGGATTTAATGTGGAATGAAGGGAGTTTTGCCATATGGTCCCACTCCAGGCCTGAGACGTTCTAATCCACAGCATATTGCCTCACGGAAACAGCGATTACACGGAATTTCTTTCTCCCCCTTCTCCCTTTAATTGCAATTGCTGTCTCCAGTTCACATTGTCTCCTCTTTTTTCCTGTAGGCTTAGAATAAATCAGTCTCTCAGGGGGAGCTTGGGTTGGGTTGCTTTCTTTTCTCCTATTCTTGAGGGAGGGGTTTGGAAAGGCACTGAGGGGCTTCGTGGGGCTCAGGGTCACAACACCCATCCTTGCTGATCCCATATCCCAGCCCACTCCCCCACAGGCTGGCAGGTCAGGAAGGGCTTCCTGATTACGCCAACATTGACTGGAATTACCAGATGGCTCGTGCAGTGGAGACTTCTCATCTCCTCCTTGCTAATCCCCTTTCCTTTGGTAAAATGACAAGCGATGGCAATATTTTTTCTTCTTTAGCTTTTTTTCTATCTGAACCTGGAGGACCCCAATCAAGGTCTCCACCCCCGGGGACCCATTTTTGGGTTTTACCTGTAAGGAAATGTGAGGATAGATATGAACAGAGTGGCTACAAGGCAATGCCTGGGAGCAAGAGGATGCAGATTGTGAAGAACTAATGAGAGATCAGTTCATTCCTGGGCTCAGGGGAGCAGAAATTGGTTGGGAAGTGGGGAATTGTGTCCCCACCACGTTAAAACCCGTGGCTTGTCTTTTCCAGACTTGTTCTCTCTCGCCAGATCTATCCACATCAGTGGAGTGTGTGGAAAATGCAGTCTGGTCTTGGACAGGAATTAAATGATATGGGCACCATCTGCTGTGCTGGTGGGCAACAAGTGAGGGAAATCCACCATATCCCTCATTTTCCAGCAGCAGATAGGACAAGTCTGGAACTGTACATCACCTCTGACTGAAGCAGCACCCAGGGAACACAGGACTGTACTGAAGTGACCCAGGCCAAGTGGAAGCCATCCAGGTAACCACCTTCCATGCAGGACCCCTGGAGTGCCTCTGACAATGGATCATGGAATCATTCAGCTTGGAAAAGACCTCTAAGGTCATTTAGTCCAACTGTTAACCCAGCACTGCCAAGTCCACCACTAAACCACGTCCTAGACCTTTCTGCCTGTGCATAGATCTTTGCTATCCCTTGTTTTTTTCACAGGACCATCGTTTCTCAGCAAGGAAGGGAATTCGTTGCTCTTCTGTAATTTTTTTGCAAAGGTTTGGTTTATTTGGATTTCTGATTGTCATTTGCAGCTGCTAAAAAAGAAGGAAGCTTTGGCAACTCGTCTAGGCTCTCTGAAGACTTGGATGCAGTTTCTAGTTCTGCTGCAGAATTCCTGTGTGACCCAGCTCATGCAATTTTTATAAGTTTCTTTTTTTTTTTCCCTTACGAGAAAGGAAAACAAATAAGATACCTGTTTTTCTTTCTGTTCCATCGCTCTTCCTGCTGGTTCCTTCCTGGCACTCTCACATCCCTATAGGGTGGGTATAACCCCAAATTTAGGTCCCTTTCTCTGACAGTGATGTCCCTTTTTATGCCATAAAAGTAGGATTCTACATGACCATTGGAAGCAGGAAAGGAAAACCATGGGATTCAGTTGCAGCAGAGAGATTAGCCTTGATATTAGGAAACAGTTGGTAAGCGTAAGGAGAAATGAAGAGGGTTGTTCTGATCCTTGCAGCAATCCTGGTCATTGCTTTGGCCGGGAATATCACAGTGCATGGACAGGCTGGTGGGAAAACCCATCCTGCTCCGAGCAACTGAGTCAGGGACCATGGATCAGAGGCAGGCAGTAGGTCCTGAGCTTCAGCAGCGAGCACCTTGCTCAGGAAACAAAGCCAGGGATTGGCAACATGCACAAAATTCAAGGAATCATTGAGAACAGGGTTGGAAAGGCCACAAGGTCATAATAACCATTGTTTGTCCAGCTTCTCCCTGGATCTCTGGTAATCAAGGTGCCTTACCCTGTTCCAGCACCCTGATCCAGACAAGTCTTTCCTCGTGGGCTCAATCTCCCCTGTTGCAACATAACCCCCGACTTCGCTCTCTCAGCCCCAGTTTCCATGAAAAGTCTCCACATTTCTCCCATGAAGGTGCCTGAGGGCAAACTGTTCCGTGATGTATTTTGTTAATCAAATCTACGCCATGAGTCAAATGATGGAAAGGCAGATGGTAATCCTTTGGGCTAAATAATTCATGTTAAAGCACTTCTTTGTTACCCCTTTTACCACATAAATCCATAACTCGATGCTGAAAGGGGAAAGAAAGGTTAATTGCCCACTTGTCCAAGTGGAATAGTGATGGGATTCGTCCTCCCCCATTTCAGGTGTCTAATGACAGTGCCCACAACTCAAATTCATGTCTTTTATGCAAAGCAACTGCTGTATTAGGAACACAACATGAACATAAAGAACTGGAAGATCAGTGGGACAATTTTCCTGGCTAAGAGGCAGTGACATCTTGTGATCCTCCTGCTTTCCAGGTGTGGTGCAAGGGCTTTATCTGAATGGCTGGGGTGGGAGCAGGGTGTAAGTTATGGTCACTCATAATGCACTATCTGATCACAGAATCACAGGATGGTTTGGGTTGAAAGGGACCTTAAAACTCATCCAGTTCCAACCCCCTGCCATGGACAGGGACACCTTCCACTAGACCAGGGTGCTCCAAGCTCCATCCATGGCCTTGGACACTTCCAGGGATGGGGCAGCCACAGCTTCTCTGGGCAACCTGTGCCAGGGCTTCACCTCCCTCACAGCCAAGAATTTCTTCGCAATATCACATCTAACCCTGCTCTCTCTCACTTTGAAGCCATTCCCCCTTGTCCTGGCACTCTATACCCTTGCAAACAGTTCAACTCCAGCTCTCTTGTAGCCCCTTTAGGTACTGGAAGGTTCTGCAGGGTCTCCCTGGAGCTTTTTCTTCTCCAAATTGCCTGGGGAGCTTCCATGTGCCCATCAGTCCTGGTTTAGGTGACTTCAAAAAAGCCAACTCTTGCCCAGTTACTTGGACAAACCGGGTAACCAGTGGGACAAAGGAGCACTTGCAGACACCTTGCACCTCATCCTGCAGCCACTGCCTCCAGGGGAAAGGATGGATTTGTGTCTTATAGACTGAAAAGAGGTCTGGGAGCTCTGCTTTGTGGCCAGGTGATGTCTGAGGTTAGAGCAAATGAATTGCAGCTGTAAGAACCATGCTGGGCCACATTTAGTTTTAACCCCTTTGGGTACTGGAAGGTTCTACAGGGTCTCCCTGGAGATTTTTTCTTCTCCAGGCTGCTGAGTTGTTTGTGGAGCTTCCATGTGCCCATCAGTCTTGATTTAGGTGACTTTAAAAAAACCCAACTCTTGCCCAGTTACTTAGACAAACCTTGTAAGCATTGGAGAAAGGAGCACTTGCAGACACCTTGCACCTCATCCTGCAGCCACTGCCTCCAGGGGAAAGGATGGATTTGTGTCTTATAGACTGAAAAGAGGTCTGGGAGCTCTGCTTTGTGGCCAGGTGATGTCTGAGGTTAGAGCAAATGAATTGCAGCTGTAAGAACCATGCTGGGCCACATCCAGCTTCAGCCACACTCAACGCCAGAGCACCCACCCAAACAGGTTGTGGATAATTGTCCAGGACTCTTTTGAACAATTTTCCTGCTCTTTTCTCTCTCCCTGGCAGCAGATAAAGTTGTTATCTGAAGTGTAGCACATTTGCACACAAATGGAGGCCCATGTTTGGAGCAACAAATCATGGCTGGGCTTAAGGAGAGTGAATATACACACACCTTGTAGCTGCTGTCCCTGGGGCATCCACAAATCAACAGCTGCCAGCTATGGAAAAGTGGATGTATTTGAGCAAACTGTGGGAAAAATGCTGCCTGTGACCCACACGTAGCCATTTCTTGTTCAACAGCACGAAACAATATTCAATATAATTCACCCCCTCCAATTCATGCCCTTTCAAAAAATATATTTCACCATTATTGAGAATATTAAGAACTACAGTAGCGTAGAAACTGTTGAACTTTAATTAAAATTGAAAAAAAAAATTCTTTTAAATGTATAAACTCTAAATGGAGAATCCATAGGAGCTATAAATTATACAAAATATTTTGTATCTCTGCATGTATATTTAATGGAATCATTATTATACCCAATTACATCACAAATCTTTTAATATTTCATGGAACAGGTAAACTATTTATACTTTTTATGCATAATATAACATTAATTTAGCAGCAGCTCAGCCTGCCCATGTGCCTTCGGATTTGCTTTCATTTGCATATTGCTGAATTTACACAGTAAGTTTTGCTAATTAATTTTTATCTGGAACCCTCTAAAGCAATGCCACGTTCCCACTCCTCCAAGGATATGGTTGTCTCATCCCAGGGAACGATTTAATAAGAGAGAGGACTTTTTCCTTTCCTAGAGAAGTTCATGGGGTTCATAAATTCAAAGCTAAGAGTCTTCCCTGTGGCTTGGGTGGGTTAAACAACACACAAGATGTTTCCTTGGCCTTGACTTAATCCCAGGACTGAATTTGTATCCCTGTAAAGAGCTTCCTGTGAAGAACAGAATCTCATCTGACCTCAGAATCACCATTACAAAGTCTGAATTTTTATTCTGGTGTTTAATAAAGCATTAAAAGTAACACCAGTCTGAAGAAAGACCATTAAAAAAAAAATCCTCCAGGTTCTTTGAGTCTTTGTGTTGCACCTGGAAACTTTTAATGTGACCACAGACTCTCAAGGCTGAATAGTCAAAAGTTGCTTGTGTGTTAGTTTTAGAGGTCAGTGTTATAATCCTGTGCCACTCAGCCTCCAAATCATCATAAAAAGTGTGGAAAAAATTGCTTTAGCCACCAAAAGAGTTCCCATTATTCTCTTCGTAACCGGTTACAATAGTTATGCAAACACCTCACGCTTTAATGTGAGCTTTTAATAGTAATTTCCTCTTTAAAACTCAGACTCCTTTAGGTTCGAAAGGACCTTTAAGATCATCAAGTCCAAAATCAGCTTCAGCAAAATCAGCTGAAATCCTTGTAAATCAGAGCAGTGCAGCTCTTGGAGCAGCCTTCTCCTCCCCTTATGATTGCAGTTAATTAACATAATGAACTTTCTGCCTTCCAAAATGTTCATTTTATCCACCCCCCTGAATTTTGCGACAATTCGCCGAAGATTAATCACCAAAAGCAGCATTTCTATTTAAAACTGAATAAGTCTGTGTCATCAGAACTTCCCAACACCTCTGTTAACAGCCAACATGAACGGGTGAGTCCTGGGCTGGTCCCACCTTGGGGCTGGAGTCCGAGGTGCTCACATGGCAATATGCACAAAATTCATGTGCATGAGTCAAGCCCTCGATGTCACAGCCTCCAGATGAGCTGAACTCTCCTCTGACAGGCAGGGGAGTAAAATCAGCCCCTGCCTTAATCCTGACTCTGCATTTGGGTGAGATGAATCACGGCCTGGAAGTCCCAGGATCTCTCTGGAGGCAACAAAATCAGTCTAGACAACTGACTCGTGTGTGAACATCTATGGCACAGGTGCCTACATTCAGTCAAATGAATCCCACCCAGGCCTTCAAAGGGTCATTTGTCCTCATTTTTCCTCATTTTTCTTACCTGAAATCATGGCGGGGGGAATCTACCAGTCTGACAAGATTTTGTCTGAAGATGATGGAAAACCTGGGAGATACTTTTTGAGCAACATAGTAGTGCCACGGTGATGATGGATATACAACCTTCACGCTCTCAGAGCTGCACTGAACAACTCAAAATAAAAAGAGAAGACAAAAGCTGACCTGTCCCAGCCCCTGATCCAGAGAAACTGTTGGATGGTCCCTCTGCCTTGCTGAGCACCATCATGTCGGGAAACATCAGTGTTTTCATTAAGGACGATCTCTATAATTGCCAGGCATCATGAGATACAAACCCTGCTCCTCCTCCCTGTACTCCTGCCTCCAAACTTTGTTCTTGTCCATGCTTTCTGGCAGACATTTTTCTCCCTGGGTGATCCCTGATGGTAATTTTGAATTGGAGCTTTTTAACTGTGGAACAGAGCAGCGAGTGACCCATTTTTTGCAACGGCGAAACTACGGAGAGATGAAACCGGAATTAAATCTGGACCAGGAACTGGGAAGTAAAGGTTATTTCTTTAGATGTCAGCAAGGAGAATGAATCAGTCACAACCACTTTAGGAACCTCAGGGAACAGTTAGAGCATATGTGATGCATGAAGGCAGATCTAATTGGGGTGATTTTGGGGGGAAGAACTTCATAAAAGGCGTCTGTCTCCATGGTAACTGAACATGCAGGAGTTCACTTGGTCTGGCTGATCACCGGAGTCCTCAGCTTGGGACTGTCCAGCTCTTAAATAAAGCCTAATTGGTTGTTTCCCATCTTTTTTTTCTTGGGCAGGAGTCTGACTCTCTTCCACCCATGTTACACGTGAATGATTTCTTCCACCAAAATGCCGAAGGCTCCGCTTTCCACAACAGGTCCTGGAGGTGTGCTGGGGGAAGCCCCAGACATTCAAGCCCTTGGTCTCCAAAGAAAACTTTACCATGCACTAAATCTTGCCCAGATGTGGCACATGTTCTGGAAATGGCCTGACCAACACGCGCAGGGAACGAATCGAAGTCGCCACGGCCTCACGTTGAATCTGAGGACTAAATATGTGTTTTTCATTAGTTAATTGAATTATAACCCCACATGGACCATGACTGCATTAGTCTCTATCAACCAGCAAGACAAAACACACTCAGCCCGAATCCTCTGCTCTTTCCAAATGAATGGAAGTGGATCAATAGGAAAAGCAAAAGGCTGCCCTTACGTTCACTAGTATTGCTTCCAAGTTACTTGATGTGGATTGGCAAATACGGGAAAGCAGGGAAATACAAAAGAGGATAAAAATAGTTCTATTGCAGCTCCTAAAAACAAAACTCTTGAAACTTTTTTTTTCTGTTCTGGAGGAGCAACAGAGGTGCATTGTAGCATCATTCACAGCTCTTTGTAAAGATCAGTGGATCGGGGCAGTTAATTATTTTTCAAGATTAGCCCACAGATATAATCACAGAGATTTCCAGGACAATGCTCTGTGTATTGCCAACAATGTATTAGTTCCTCTTTCAATTGATAAAATAATTAAGGGCTTGGTTGAAAGGGCATATTTCTCTCTGTGGCCACCGGTGCCTGAAAGCATGAAATTTCAAAATGTTTCCAATAGTTGTTCATTGAAAGAGGAATAATCCATTTTCTGCCTAATTATTTTCAAGAGAGCAATAAAAACTGTATTAGGAATATTTCAAAATGTTAAAAGTGCACCGCATTCAAACGGCCTGAACTTTGGTGGTGTACCATCATTTGCAGATGATAATGAAAATGTTAACCTTGGGAGAAACCATTTTGCCTACAAATTAATGACAAATAAGAGGAATTTTAGGTCCAGACTAATTGCTGGGTTCATACACTGTAGAGTGTGCCATATATAAGTTGTCATTTGGTTCTGCAGGTTACAAAACTGACTTTTAATTCACTTTTCCTCATCTGGCAAAGGGTTTCAGAATGACAGAAAGGCTTAATAGCTTTCACTGCAGAATAAATGAAAACACTGAGGAATGCCACCAACAAATGGGTCTTAAGATGCTTCCCAGTTATTAGAAATTAACTCTTATGGCAGAGTAAGATTGCTCAAATACAATCTTCAAATTCCTGAAGGATGATGAAGATGGGGATGGTGCTTTTATTTCTTTTCACTGAAAGTTAAAAGCTGTTCTGGATTGTGGGGTTATCTGATTTTTTTTTTTTGTTCTTTAATGGCACAGATATAAAAATAAAACATTCTGAACTTCCATGAGAAGAAATTTATGATATAATGAGTTCACTGAAGAGTAAAGTTAAAATAAGAAAATGGTAAATCCTTTGGTCACAGTAGTAACTCCTATCAGAAAACAAACCATGACAAAGTAGAAAATACAGAAAAGGGTTTTAGTTCTCTAATGCTTGACTTCACAATTTGATTTCAGCAAGGAAAATCCCATTCATCAGGAGCCCATCTCTGAATCACATTACTCTGGAGCTATTTGCAATTCTCACTTCTCTCAGTCTCTTAAAAACTCATGGAAATGATGCTGCTGGGTTGTATCCTAAATGCAGCATGGAAAGGGGAGTTTCTCTGAGGGAAAAAAAAAAAAAAAAAAAAGCTCTGCTTGCCGTGCCCTGAGCTGGGTATTCCTGGGATCACAAGTGTCCTGAGGACGAGGGCCTTGGGCTCAGAGCTGGGACACCAGTTGGGATGCTCTGCCACTGCCCTGGGGACCGGGGAGGAGGGAGCAGGGGATGGGGAGGGAGGGGTGAAGACACCCCTGGGAGGACCCAAGAGTGAGGAGGAAGAAACCCCACCACGGACATCACACTCCTGCAGGGAACAGCTCAGGGATGGTGACAGAGTGAACATCAAATCAGAGGAAAGAGGAGACACCAGAGTATTTTCTTGGATAACGGTTTTAAGGGTATTATTGAGACTTTCCTGTGCCACTTGGGACTGTATCAGTGCAGTGGTAACTGGACTGGTAAGAGCTGTGTGTTTTCTGTTGCTTGGAGTGTAAAACTCTGGTTAAACTAAACACGTGTGGGGTGTCCCTTTCCAAAATCCTGAGTGTAGCACTCCCTGCCTCTCCCGTGGACCCCTCTGTCTTGGTCTTTCCAGGATTTGCTATCTCTGCCCTACAGGCAGTAACACTAAGCCTAAGTGATCCAAACCAGTCGTTTCCACGTGTCCAGAGGTAGAAATCTGTGTTTGGTTGTCTCTTATTTATAAGCATAGATTTAGAAGGTCTCTGGATCAATTTGCGGGTGCAGTGGGCTCTACATTGATTCCTTAAAAGCCAGAAAATAACTCTGTAAAACTCTTTTGAGCCTTAGAAAGCAAAGAGCACTCATTTATTACAGCATGCTGGATGCACAGGGATATTTTCCAAAGTGTGCAGAACTGAACTATGGAGGTGTTACAACTTTATCCTATCATCTAATCACAATATTTGGACATTACCTCACCTGTTACACCCACTTCCAAAACCGTCCCTCCCTTAGCACCACCCTCGACACGCCTCCTGAATTTGAGTCAGAGACCCCAAAGACCCCTTACCTTCATCTTCCTCATCTTATTCTTTGGTTTTTGGCACAGTGTCAGGCCTTTTAGAATGGTTTCGAGGCTTCTGAATAGCTTTGACTGGTTATATCAGGTGTTGTGCCTCTTTCTCAGAACGTTTTTACAGATAGAAAACCCTTCACCCCGTTAAAATCCCTTGTCTGTCGAAATTCTTGACAAAGAATGTTGAACAACGCTTTTAGAAATCTTGTACAAAAGTACTAGAAGGCTAAAGGTACTGGCAAGCTATACTAAAATCTATATAATATGGATTTTAAGGCATCAAGATGTTAGTTTTCCTGCTGCATTTCTCCTCTACCGCGGTGTCAGTCTTGTGTGTGAAACCCACGTGGACATAGGGGAACTGAGGTGAATGTGAACCAGAGAACCATAAAATGGTTTAGGTTGGAAGGGACCTTAAATCCCGCCTCATTCCAACCCCTGGCCATGGGCGGGAACACCTTCCACTAGACCAGGTTGCTCAGAACTCCACCCAACCTTCCTTAGCCTGAACCAGGAGTATCAAGCCCAGGCAGGAGAGACCCAAGTCCAGTTTATGGTGTAGATTTACCTGGGCAGGGATATAAACTTCTCTTAGAGGGGTTAAACAAACTGCAAGTACAGACTGTAGCAAATGAATAGCAAAAAGTATTGGAATTAATCTTCTGCAGCAAATGACACAGGTACTGTAAGAACAACCAGCAGATGCTGAAATTACTCTTGATAGGATGTGAGCTCAGAAAAGTTTTAGTCCTTTTTATTGCCCATTGCACCCCAAAAAGCATCCCTTCGACTTAGGAGGGGATTCTCTGGTTTTAAATAGATGCTGGGCCATCGGTTGGTCCGTCCTTCACATGGGTTATACCTGCAGAACTCACCCAGACCAAGCTCACATTGCTGTTAGAAGGTGTCTCCTGCCTGTGCTCTGATGTGTTTCCATAAAACCATCCATGATATAGCTCCTGCAGTGCCTGAGTGTTGGAGCTGAGGACACCACCACTCCCAAAGTGAGACAAAGGGGAGCAGATTCACTGCTTCAGCTGACAGATAAAAGAGGTGTCATTTTGTAGGAAAGTTTGAGTTTTAATCATAGAATCCTAAACTGGTCTGGGTTGGAAGATCTTAAAGATCACCCAGTTCCAACCCCCTGACATGGGCAGGGACACCTTCCCTATCCCAGGTTGCTCCAAGCCCTGTCCAACCTGGCCTTGGACATTTCCAGGGATGGGGCAGACAGAGATTCTCTGGGAAACCTGTGCCAGGGCCTCACCACCCTCACAGGAAAGAATTTCCTCCTAATATCCAATTTAACCCTACCCTCTGTCGATTTGAAGCCATTCCTCCTTGTTCTGTCACTGCACATCCTTTTAAAACCTTCTTTTCCATAATGTCCCCTAAGATAGATATGGACCCCTCCAAGGAGTAAGGATGTGAGAAGCCAAGGAAGTGTCTGTCCTCTTGTTGGCTGAACCATTCAGAGAAAAAGATGATTTTTCACATCATTTAAATTCTATCTATATTTGTGGTTCGTTGTTTTTTTTTTTCCTATTCATTTTTTCTTGCTCTTTAGAATCATCGAGTTTAGATTTCATAAATAAATATTTTTATCTCTTTTCTCCTGGAGGTTAGGGTAATTTTCAGATAACATCCCACCACTTTCTCCTTAGAGGAATTGTGATCCTAAAATTGGGTACAAACTATGAAGAGCCCAAAGCCTTAACATAAGCTATAAAACACTTCAAGGGATAATAGGATATGCATCCACTTTCTCTGCATGAATGAGCTGCTGCTGCAGAGGTCAGAAGAAGGAGAACTGTCTTCTAACAGCCAGAAATAAGCAGGAAAACTCCCTGTTGTGTTGCAAGGAAGGCAGGAGCATCCCTAAAATGTTAGGAAAGGCTTGACAGGGAGGTATGGAAGCACATTTAGTTTGGAAATTGAAAAGGGCAGGAGAAATGGGGCTGTGGGCTGGGCTGGACAATGAATTCCAGGGCACAGCCAGAGAGAAGCTGACTCATAAACTTAATTGATGGCTGGTGGGTCTGTCACTTACATTTTTCAGCCAGACCCCCTGATGGAAAAAAAAGAAGGATTCAGCCTCTCATGGACTTTAAATGATGGTGGGATTAGTGGCCCAGGAATTATGAAGTCCTGCCTTTGAGTTCCTCTGGCTCTGAGCATTAATCAGATAATTGTCTGGGATGTGAGACACTTCTACCTGATCCTTCCTCCCAAGCCTCGGTGTTAAATCTTAGCCCTGCTTTGGGCTGACTTCTCTCAGGCTGGGCTTTGCTGCTGTGGAGTTTCTGGCTCCTTTAATATCCATTTTCATATGGGAACAACAGATGGAATGAAGAGGGGTGGTTTTAGGAACACGACACCAGGTGAGATGCCTTGGTCCTTTGCTATTGTGAGATCTGTGCTGTTCAAGCTCTTAAATAAAGGCATCAAGGCCCATTTAAGCTTGGATTTTTATCCTTCCTCCTCTGATATCCTACTCCAAACCCTGTGGTTCGGATGATTTGACTCTGTTTTCCTAATTTTCAGCCCAAATGTATTCACAAACCCTCTGATCTCTCTCTTTCTGTGGCCATCCTGCCCTTTCTGTCAGCTGCTTGAGGAGTTTTTACCACCTTCCCTAGTTTTACGCAGTCCAGCAAAAATTTTCTGAGTGATGATTTGCTTCAGGAAATGAAATGTGGTGAGTCTCCTCTCCTAAAACAGATTTTGCTGCTCCTCAATCACCTGATGGGCCCTTCCCTGTGCTTGTTCCAGGATAAGTTAATTTATAGAACACGGATGGCCCGAACTGTACATTTCATTTACCTCTCTACCAACCCAAGATTGTGCTGACCTGCAAAGAAACCCAATTTCCCATCAGTTACAGAGGAAAAGGCAGATACCAGGGGTGTATATGGGAGTGGAAGACAGATGGGAGAGGCTGGATATTATTCCCAAGATCATGCATCAGACAGGATCCATCACTTCTCATCCCCATAATGAAGCATTGCCAGCACAACTTTCCCTCCCAGGAGTTCCTTTTATGCGTTTTTTAATCAGCACCGAAGCAACTGGCGATGATGACATGGAACATGGCTTGGAGATAACAACCCCTTGAGATGAGTGAAGGCAGCTGTGCCTCAGAGACGTGTGTCTGTGCCCTCTGCAGATGCTGCTGTCTCTGTTTTCATCTGCTTCCCCACTGGGGGATTTCTCTGCAAACCCAGTACCTGCCTGGAGTTCCTCTGGCTGGGTGTTGGCATAGAAGCATGGAATCATGGATGGTTTGAGTTGGAAGGGATCTTCAAGATCACCTTGTTCCTTCCGCTAGACCAGGTTGTTCCAAGCCCCATCCAACCTGGCCTTCAACACTTCCAGGGATGGAACAGCCACAGCTTCTCTGGGCAACCTGGGCCAGGGCCTCCCCACACTGACAGGGAACAATTCCTCCCTAAAATCCAATCTAAACCTGCTTTTTTCAGTTTAAAGCCTCTATAGGATGGGCACCTCTCTTTGGGCTGATCACCCTCAGCTGCCTCAGCCTGTGGAGTGAATGAGGCTCCTTAATTTATGACCCAGAAGTGTTCCTACAGAGAGTGCCAAGGATGGGATGCAGCCACGTGCCCTGGATCTGGCTAAAGGCAGGTTGGATGAGCCCTGATGTTATTTCCCTCTTTGAATGAGAGCTAAGAGTGACCTAAAAGGTAGCAACATCCCCAGAAAAGGACTGTATTCCAGAGTCCCAGGACCTGCTGGAGTCCTTGTGCTGCCTTTCCCCGTGTCAGGGTTTTTATCCAGGAGTGTTTTATATGCACGTGACATTGCTCACATCTCTCAGCTTGCACGGCCAGCAGGGTGTGGGGAGTAATTTTTCTCCTCGTTGCTGCTCAGATTTCAACCCTGACAGTGGGATACACCTTGCTGGATATAATATGAGAAGTGGGGAGAATTCTGAGTGACTTTTTCTGGCTGCTGGGCAGGGTTTGCGAGCTCTGTGATGCCACATAAATAAGTTCATTGCTGATTTGTAAACAGGGTGTATTTGAGGAGGAGGAGCTGAAGGATTTTCCTTTGAAGGCTCTTGTCAGAGATGTCTGAACACAGCTGGCAGACAAGTGCAAAATGAGATTTGAGGGCAGGAAGGAGAAGGAGGAAAATGAATGAAGGTGGAAAATTTAAAATGAAAATACGAGACAAACTTGTCATGTTTGGGTTTTTTTTTCTTTTTTTTTTGGTGGGATGGATCATCAGCCAAATGAATCATCTTGGGCTAGCAGAGAGATAATTCTGCCCTTGAGACCTTTAAGGAATGATCTACAAACTTTGCCTGCTTCATGTACTGGGTTAACACAGAGTGGTCAGATTTCTCTGGAGGTCAAACAGGATGAGAATGGTCCTTCTGGTCTTAACGTCACAGCATTTCATCTTGCAGGGAGAATTAGCCTCCATGTTTACAAACAGGGAAAGCAAACCTGAGGAGCGGGAAGGGGCGCCGTGAGAACTTACTGAGCAGTGAGGGTCATAATGCCCAGAGAGGTTGTGGATGCTCCATCCCTGGAAGTGTTCAAGCCTGGTTGGATGGGGCCCTGACCAACCCGAGTGAGTGGCATCCCTGCCCATGGCAGGGGTCTGGAACAAGATGGTCTTTAAAGTCCCTTCCAACCCAAACCATTCTGTGATTCTATGATTGGAATTTACTCAACCAGCAGCCTTGGTCAGTGCCCCTTCTCCCAAGGAATGACTTCTCCCACCTCATCCTTGGTCCACAGCGTTCCAAAGCCTCCCAGTGGGTGCAGGCTCGGACCTGCTCAGCTGTGCCTTGATGTCAGGAAGGACAATGCAAAGAAGGCAGAGCTCCCTGCTCGCTCTCAGGGTCAGGACTGACCATGTCCTACCTAAAAATAAAACCATGTTTGGAACACAGATCCTTGGCTCTCATCCTCCTGTGTCTGTCACATCGTTTGAAACGTGCTTCACTGGCCCCTTTTGCACACCTGCCACAGGTCCTGTTGCTCTGATTTAACCTCCCCCCTCCTCTGGGAAATTCCAGGTTGGGATGCTCAGAAAAGAAGATGTTTTTCCCAGCTCTCTGATCTAACTGTGCGACCAAATGGATGTATGATTCAAACACATCGTACCTCATAAAGAAACTTTCCAGAAAATATACAGAACTTTCCAGAGGGGGAAAAAAACCCCATAAAATCCAGCTGACACAGCCCTGGGAATCTGTGGCTGTTGTCATTACTTGCCTGTAAGGAGTCAGGACCACGCAGGGATCTGTCACTGCCAGGAGGCTCTTGAACATCTGTTGCAACTGCAGCAGCATCAGAATGAGGAGGAAAAGATTAATCATGCTCTGGCTTTTCCTGGCTAATGCATCTTCCTTGGCAGCCTGGAGTCAGTGACAGTGCTGTCCTGAACTCTGAGGGCTCAGTGGGGACACCCAGACAGCTGGGAGTCTCTGGCCTTAAATGGCTTCATTTAAAAGTTGCTCTCTCTCTGCTTAGATTGCTTTTAAATGTTGCTGACTTGTTTTTTTTCCCTCCTTAATTCCAGCTTCGAGAGGAACGAATGAGCCTGGAAATGAATGCAAACAGAATTTGGAGCTGGGATGAAGGTTGGTTTCATTTGAACAAAGCAACCATCAGGGTCAGCTGGGCTCCTTTGACTTTTGGGGTCAGGAAATGGGGATGCAGGTGGGGATGTGACACAACATAAGAGGGCTGGTTAGAAAAAGGTGAAAATAAAAAGTTAGAACAACTACAAACCCTCCCATGGTTGGATCAGCGAGTGTTTGTTCAGGGGGGAAGCATTTACAACCTCTCAACATGTCTTCAGGGGCTATCAGGGGGCAGGGAGAGGCTGCCTCTGTCTTGAGGGATGCAAAAGGCCTCTGCTCACAGCAAACTCAGATGGTGAATGTCTCTCTCCTCTCCAGGTCACAGCTGCTGCTCCAAAGTCGGCAAATGAAAATGGAGGAGGATAAACTGTGTCCACCTGGCAGGAAGAACACAGGGGAACACCATCCTAGGCTGCAGAGAATCATAGGTTGGAAAAGACCTTCAAGATGATCAAGTCCAACCTTTGGCCAAATTCCACCGTACCAACTAAACCAGATCACGAAATGCCATGTTCCACTGGTCTTTTGAACACTTCCACGGCTGAGAACTTTCTGAGCTGTCTTCACAGAAGGATTTACAGGTTTTACAGTCTTTTAATGTCACCTGAAGGTAGTGGGATGATTTCTGTGGCTCATGGTAGGTGAAATAGGTGGTTGCTTTATGGACCCTTCCATTGAATATCTGCTGGGCAGTGATGGCTCCAGGATGCAGAACATCTACAGACCTGCTCCCATTCAGATGATTTTTATACTGGATCCCAACCATTTGGTTTCAGTACAGATGTACCGCCTGGAAGGTCTAGGTGATCTCTGTGGTTTCCCTTCACACAAATAAGATTCACCCAACTCTTAAAGACTTCTCCTTTCCGAGCCCCCTGAAAAGGGCGCAATTGCAAGGAATCAATCCCAACCCCATTTTAGGAATAACCAATCTGTGCAAGCGAGGAGCAGCAAATACATCTGTGAAAACATCAGGGTAAGTGCCAGTAATGATGATTAGATAAACTCCCAGGTGCTGAGATGATGGAAGGCAGGGTCACGGAGCTGAGTGCAGGAATAGGCTGAATGCAGCACATTTTGGTACCACAGCATTTCACAGTTCCCTCACATTTTTGTCACCTCACAGATTCATGGTGAAAATGAGGTTTTATTCAGTTTTGATAAGATCATTTCTCCCTCTGTGAAATGGGTCATTTAAGAAATAAATGTTGTATAATGGTATTTATCTGAAAGTTGTGGAAGAAGGAAATAAAATAGGGAAGAAAACTGTTTCTGGCCCTCTGTGAAGACAAAGCTACAGACACCAAACACCAGATTCAGCCACAAAGTGTCCACTTAGTTCAATTGGTGTTTCCTATTGCCTTCAGAGGTGAACAGGCATCCAGAAACAGTGAGAAATATTAAGGGGTATTCCTCTTCTCCAGCCGAACACAGCAAGCGCCTTCAGTCGCTCCTCACACGGCTTCCCCTCCAGGCCCTTCACCATCCTCGTTGCCCTCCTTTGGATTTCAAAGCTGTTGAATCCCAGTTGTGAGGCAACTGAAGAGCTGTTGGCGGGTTTGTGACCAAACTCCACTTTTAAAACCTCCCCACTGCCTTGAACAACTTCCCTCCTTCCTTCAGGGCGTCAGGGAGAACTGCGAGGAACATCTGTGCCCGCTCTCCGAAGGTGCTCGGAGCGTGAGCGAGCGGCGTCTCGGGCCATTAGCCCTGGCAGCGTGCCACAAAAACCCTTCCACAGCCTGTCTGCCACCCTGATGGATGATGGCAGGTCCGAGAGCTCGTTCCCAGCCACTGACTTGTGGCAACTTACTCTGGGGGTTGAGGGTGGAGGAGGAATAAATAGTGCGTGAAGCGTCTGTGGGGGAAGGAGGAAACTCCATCACTGCACGGATGTGGAACATCCCTCCCTGGCCACTCATGGACACCGGTGTAACACTCCAGCGCTGGAGCTGCAGCTCATGGGCTCAGCCAGGAGTTTTACTTTAAAAAAAAAATACGTATAGGGATCTTTTTTGATAATTTAGGGGAGAAAATAGGAGGACTTGGCAAAAGCTCAAAAGGGCACCACACAAGCTGGACAGAACTTTCAACCACAACACTGACCCAGCACAGACTAATCCACAACACTTAAAGCCAAAATCTAATCCCTCCAGCTTTAAGCCACCCAAAGCAGCAAGAAAGAGGCAAAGAAAGAGAAGAAGAGGGAGCAAGAGGAGAGGAGGAGAAAGAGGGAGAGATAGATTATACAGCTACCACTGGAACCTTGTAGACCATCTCTCACACGTCCAGTGGCAGGNGGGCTTCCAGGAAAGGGTGAGGGGCAGTGTCCTCAGTGTCCCTGCCAGTCTGAGCTGGGTCAGGGGCTCCAGGAGCTGTGGGGTGTTACAGTTTTCCCGGGCTGTTTGTGACTGGCAGCTTCTCCAAGGCTTCCCCATGTGGGCTCCAGGGGCTGCCGTGAGGGATATGAGGCCGTCCCTTCTCTGTGAGGTTTGACCCATCCCTTCTCCCTCCACACACACCCACACCCCACAAGGTGGTTCTGACCCAACAGTTACTGATCTGGTGTCTAACAACCAGCTACAACATATTGTGGAGCTGGGGGGGGTGGATAATTAGAGATGGTGCCCAGAGGGTGGGTTATTCCCCGGAGAATGGAGATACAGGGGGCTGCTGGAGGTGCAGGGAATGTGGGTGGCAGAGGGAAAAGCTGCTGGTTGTGCTGGAGTGAGTACTGCATCCAGGTGGATGTCGGGGATAGCACAAGGAATGAAGAGGAGTCCCACTGAGGTACCAACATCAGGAAATGATGGGTCTGACCCTGTCCCAGCCCCACAGGAGGGACATGGAGGCAGGTGAATGTCACAGAGTGACAGAATCCCAAACAAATACAGCTGCATTTGCAGTGCTGAAGGTGTTTGCCTCAGGGAGTGGTGGCCATGGTGCAGAAAGGTCGTGCCCATGTATTTTAGGGAGGTGCTTTCCAGGCCATGACCTGGCACAGCGCTTGGCTGTGTCACTCCATGGCCTTAATTATTATTTTTACCGTATTTCTTGCAGTTTAAAGTACCTGACACACCACATGAAAGTGTGTGTGATTTTTGTGGGATCAAGAGCTATGGGGATAGTTTAGGACCATGTGGTAGAGGGAGAATAACCTGGGAAAATTCTGAGTGTAAGGGTTTTCCCAAGTGAACAGCCCTTGGATTCTTCATTTAGGAATACAGAGGGACTGATCTAACACACACACATCCTGGGGACAGCTTGGGGTACCAGGACCTGGAAATGACATTAGCAAACAAATCTGAAAGTTCCTGATGCCACATTAACTGGCTTAAATCTTGCCAGGAAAATGCTGTGTTTCTTCAGTTTCTTAAACAGAGAATGGCAGAGTCCATGTGGTGAGATGTGCTTCCATCATTTGTGAGCCATTTTTCAGAGAATCCTAGAATGGTTTGGGTTGGAAGGGACCTTAAAAGTCATCTCATTCACAGGCAGGGACACCTTCCACTATCCCAGGTTGCTCCAAGCCCTGTCCAACCTGGCCTTGGACACTTCCAGGGTGGGGCAGCCACAGCTTCTCTGGGCAACCTGTGCCAGGGCCTCACCACTCCCACAGGGAAGAATTTCTTCCTAAAATTCAATCTAAACCGACTCTCTTTCAGTTTGAAGCCAATCCCCCCTGTCCTATCACCACATGCCCTTGTAAAAAGTCTCTCTAGGAGCAACTACAGGACAACATCAGCCTTGTTATTCCTCTGTTTCAATGATCCTGATTGTTATTAATGATAATAACAGCACTTAAAGGTCCTAATCAGAACCAGCACTGGGATGGTTCCTGACTGAAACACCACATGAGCAGTAGAGACACCTCTTACACCTCCCTGTTCTTCTGTGAAACTGTGGGAAGGTGCAATTAATTCTGACATCAGCAAGAAAGCTCCCTCTTCTTACTTTCCCAACTCTTACCCTCACAAATTTTTCCTTTCCCAAACACCGTGTGAGATTAGCCCTTAATTTTCTGTATTTTCATGCCTTTCTCTAAGCACCAAAAAAGCTGCTTCTCCCTTAAAATTCCCAGAAATTTTGATTTTTGTCAACTTTTACAAATTGCTACCCAGATATTTCAGCCTCCACTTGATTTGTGTAATCCTATCAATTTTATTCAGGCTTAAGCCCCGTGAGTTATAAAACCGAAGCCTGTGATGTGCCGTAAATTTGAAAGCACATGAAACATTTGGGCCCAATTTAAGAGCACGATAGAAGATCAAAAAATTTCGCTGTGCTGGGAACTCTTGAAAGCTGTGCAAAATCCACTCAGTTATGAAAGCAATGGATGGAGAAATTACATGTAAGTTGTAATTCTGAATATATATGGGGAGACATCATTCAGAGGTAGAGAAAGTGCCTTGTAAAATTGCCAGAGTTTATCAAATTGTGACATTTGGCTGTCAGAGTCCTCTTGGCTACTGAAAACACTGTGTAATTCAGCATCTCCATGCAGCAGCTGATTCAGGGAATGAGCTCTGTGGGCTGCTGGTGGGATACAACAGCCAAGTTAATGGCCATGAATCCAGCAGAGCCCCTGCTGAGGGAGGACTGGGAAACCTGATGGATCTGTGTGAGAGATGCTCCCAGGTTGTCGTGGGTGTGAGTGGCTTAGACAAAATTTATCAAACAAGCCCTGCCATTGAGTCACGAGGTGCAGAAAGAACTCCCCTGCGTTCTAAACCCCTTCTCAGAGAAGAGTCTGGTGTGGCTGAATCCAGTCCCAGCCTCGGATTATGTCAACGGTTTAAATTTGAAGAATTGCAGAGGTGTGATTTTTGTCCCCCAGGTTTTAATGATTGGCAAAATGAGGATATTTATATGAAATTAATCACTTGTTATTACAAATGATCAGAGAAAGATCTTAATCAGAATTATTTGCTACACCATATAAACACTACAGCTATGTTAGTAAGAGTATAAGATAGGACAGTGCACTGTATTGAAGCAATTATTGAAACAATTATATTAAAGCTGGCAAAAAGAAATAATTATTAGGTAGAGATTTGATGTAACTCACCCAGGCCAACCCTCATGGGGAGATCTCTTTCTCTAAACCTCAAGGAGTGTCCTTGGAGGGCGTCACCAGCCAAGGGAGGAAGTTCCACACACACCCCAAGAAGGGTTATGTCAGAAAAACCTGACTTCATGAGAGAGGACTGGACTTTTATGGTATGAAGTGACTGACTGCCAGTCACAAATTCACAGGCCAGCTACCAGCTTATCTGTCACCTCCACCTTCAAAAAGCAGGATGTGTGTTGGAATTTTGGTGAACCAGGCTGGTTTTAGCACAATTCAACCCCAAAACCAGCCCCCTGGTAACTCCACCAGTAACTCCTCACAGAGAGCGTGCACTGTTTGCATTCTCTGATTTTAGGTCTTGTCAGGGCTGGCCCTCCTGCCACACAGGTGACCAGCAAAAGGGAAACACTCTGGATTTAAAATCGAAATGCCTTGCAGTCTGTTTGATTGTGATCCTGACACTCAAAATTCCCGGCTTGTGGCACCCCAGGAATCACGTCAGCCCAGGCAGCGAGAACCGTGTGCCATCCCATCACCTGAGCTGTGATTCCACCTCCAGCCCTGCTCAGCTGGAGGACTCCAAGCCCACAAGCTCTGCTGCTGCAAACCGGTGCTCCCAAGAGCTGATGAACGTGTTTCAGGCAATCAGTCGTTAGGAGCCTGTTTGCTTCCACTTGTGCTACAGCTGAGTCCAGGGGCCTTGGGGAAACCGTCTCACTCGATTGCCACAGAGTGCTGGGGTTGGGGAGTGACCTTGCAAACGCTGTGGATCTACCTACAAAGCGTGTAATCACTCTGCAGGCAAACTTCCTGATCAATTTATTAGCGAGCCCTGAGTATCTGTTGGTCCAAATTGCTTCATCTCCTTTTTCCGTCTGGAAAATAAACAGGTTTTTTGTTTGTTTACTAAGGTAAAGCGCACTTGACTCCTCGCGGCTGAACTGGGAAGCCAAACGTCCCCTCTCCAATATTCCTGCCGTCATCGTCGTTGTCCCCACGGGTCTTCTCTCAGCCATCACCCATCCCTGGCAATTTTTCTGGGCTGTGAGCACTGAGCTAGGACAGATCCCTTGGTACAAGTGTATGGAGTGTTTCCAATATTCAGACCTCTGCAGTGGAAAGGAAGAGTCCTGCTGCACTGCACATTCCCTGGCCAGAGAGCAAAGCTGGGGGGAAGATAGAGGGAGAATCTGGCAAAGTTTGAAGGAGAACTTTTTGTTACAAAATTTAATGTTCCATAGCCCTCTGGATCCCATATATTTTGGTTTTTAGTTCTGCTTCCAAAAGGTGCTGTTCAGCCCCATCTGTTTCGCAGTGTTTGCAGCGCTGAGTGTTGTGAACTGTCTTTGCCTTCTCCTTTTCCTTGCCATTTCTCCTTGTAAAACCATCCATGGAAGAGGAAGAAAGGCGGAGGGATAATTCTTGGATTGCACTTGCTAAACTGTTTCTAACATCCTGGATTATCCTGCTCTCCCATTATGGTTGCAGACAGGTTTCTCTGTCATATGCATCCCATGTCACAATTATAATCCCATGTCACCTTTACCAACCTTTACCAGCCCTGTGTGGGGCTGTTGGCAATTTTACCACTGTAAATCCAGCTGATAGGTCAGCCCTGATGATGAATTGAACACCATTGCTTTTTTGTTTGGGGAGAAGGGAGCTGGGATGTCAAAGCACTCAGAGATCTTGTTTATTTGGAAGGGATTTAGCAACAATCACCCTTTTCTAATCCCGTGGGGCAAGAGCAGAGTTTCAGGGTTGCTGCCATGTACAAAGTACTTGTCCAGCGTGGGATGTGCAGGAACAGACCCTCTGCCCTCAGGATGCATTGAAAGGAAAAGAACACACTGCATTTCACTTTTTAATAGGTTAAGGAGGTCAGAACCTGAGGAGATGGAGCCTCAGCTGGAAGAAGGAGCAAGAAAACAAGAGGGGAAATCCGAGCCAGAGAAACCCACCACAGAGTGGTGGATGGTATAGGCTGGGTACAAGTGTGCACCATGTCCCTCCTCTGCTGATTTGAGGTGGGCTCTGGGAAGGTGAAAAAGGCCTTCAGGAGATGCTATAGGTGAAGAAAGGACAAGTTTCCACCATTCCAGGATAAATGCCTTGTGTGCTACAGGCAGCTGGCAGGGTGCGGGTACGCAGAGAGACCCCACCTCCAGCACAGGTTTGCCTGTGATCTCAGGGCACTTTGGATTATCCCTGAAATCAGCTGCAGATGGAGGATGTGTAAAAAGGTGTGTAGGTTCCTCTGAGCCCAAGAAAGGACAAAAAAAAAAAAAAAAAAAAAGGAAGAAAAACCACAAAATATAAAAAAAAAAAAAAAAAAAGGCAGGGAAACCACGAGATATGTAAGAAGAAGAGAGACTTTACTCTCTTGCTGACGGCGTGTCTAAAATTGATATGGCTCAGGCACATCTGGGGACAAGGAGAAGGCAGGTCATCTGCTCTACCTGACTCCAAGGTGCTAGGTACAGCCAGGCCCAGCCCAGCCAAGGAGGGATATATTTAGTTCCCTTCCAGCACCTCAAGTATAGGGGCCAGGGGAGAGAGAAGGGATCAGTTTACGAGACAGGGAAGAGGAGAAAAGCCCCTGCTGTGGACTTGAAAGCTGTAGCACAAGAAAGAGTGAGCCCTGGAGCACTACCCTAGCATAAGCTATTCCCACTTCTCCATTATTCTCTCTTTTCTCAATTTTCTTCCCTTTGATCTTGACTTGGTGCTTCTGAGACTTGCATAATTTCACCCTTGGGCAAGAGGAACAGCTGCAAACCTTCTCTTTCCTTCCTGAAGACACAACCCGCAGGCAGTTTGCTGATTTGGGTGCCTGTGCACTGGATCTGCCTTCCATCAGCAGGTCACCTCTGCTCTGGGCTTTTTTAGTTTTTCTCCAGGGAGATTGTCTCCACTGAAGTTGGCTCAGAGGACTGGGAATGATTACTCCAGAGGCTACTGCACACAGTGTCTTTATGGTGCTGATGGTTGGCAAGTTTGGAGTCCATGGTCAAGTCTAGACGTGGTGTCTGAGGTTTAAGGTCCTGTCTCAGCTCATTTCTCGTATTCCCAAACTATTTGCTGGTGTCTTAGGGCAAAATAATCCATCAAGGTTACCTGTGTCTGAAATAAATTGAGTTTGAGAGGTGCTTCCATGCATTGCTGAGCTCATGGCAGCCAGGAAAGAAGCAGAGCCGACGTATTTCAGTTCTGCGAGGCTCATGCTGTATAGGACACACAGATTTCCATAAGGTATTTCCAGAGTGATCTCTGGGAAGCACTGATACAGGTGGATAAAGGCAGACTACAGGAATTCCGTCTCAGGCTCCTGTTGTGACTGGAAAAGGAAATATTTCTTCACTAACACTTGTTGGCCTCACAGTTTTAGAAAGAGTTTTGGGGTGTTTTTTATCTCTTCATGTCACGGAGAAAGGGCAGAACGGGACTTTTTTTCTCGGCAAGGGGAAGTCACCAGCGGGACCAGGGAACAATTATGGCTGAGCTGAGCTTGAAGGGTTAATGCTGGGCTTAAGGCAAGCCACAGATCCCAAAACCATGCTCAGCAGGCCTATGGGTAACTCCCAAACCTTCTTTTGTCTCCAGTCTTCCTGCTGACAGGATCTCTCCAGATTAGAGCATTGTATGATAGAAGACAGTGGTTTCCTTTCCTTTGATGCCACTATTTTTAGTTACACTTTGTCCTCACTCCTCTGAGATGAAGATGCAGAGGGATTTCCACCCCATCACAAAGAAATACCTGCTGTTCTTAAAGAACCCCGAATCTAACCCTGAGAAAAGTCTCAGGAAAGAGTTCACCCTCCAAAACCTGTTCCTGGCTGGAATTCTGTGACTAAGCAGATCACTTCGGAAGTTTAAGTCATCCCACAGACTGAGCATTTGCCATTCTTTCTGTGAGTTATGTCATTTTCCTAATCAAATATGTGTTAGTCACGTGCTTTCCAGCACTTCTTGGAACAGGATTTTTAGGCTCTGAATTGCTGTGAAAAGTGATGACGGTTTGTTCTGAATGTTTTAATTGTTATTCTTGTTTCTGCCTCCCAACTGGACAGGCTTTTCTTTTTCTCTTTTCTCTTTGCTGGTTTTGAACACTGAAAAATACTGGCCAGGTGCCTGGAGCTGTGCGTCCTTTTCTGTTGCAGGGATATATCCTGAAGATAATTCAGGGAGATATTGGCAATAGTACAAACATTTGAGTTAATGGAGAATTACTCTCAAGAAAGTTGACTTTCTTGAGGAAAAAAAAAAAGAAGAGAAAAGGGTTTGAACACCAGAACAGTGTTTTCAATGTGAGGATTCCCATTCAGTTGCAACAGTGACTGAGGAAATATGATTTAAAAGTCCAAATCTGTTGTAAACTGACAATACAGGATAACCTGCTATCAGCCAACACTTTAAAAATAGGGTTTTTTTTTTGTCATCACTTTTGTCTCGATTAAAATTGCAAATGCTGAAAGTGAAAACCTTGGTGGAGAATAGACTGTCCTAAAAATCTGGAGTCCAGACCCCAAATTCTACCTCCTGATGAGTTCTAAGAGTGTGTCATAGAACATGCCCAATATATCCTTCTTCATTCTAGTCAAGGTCTGCAGCGCTTTCATCAGTGATATCAACCCTTTCTCCTAGAATATTTGTTCCCTGCTTTCAGGTATCCCTTCCCATGGCAGAAGAGCTGGAAGTAGGTGATCTTCAAGGTCCCTTCCAACCCAAACCATTCAGTGGATGTTTCAGCTGAGAGATAACATCCTTTACTTTGTACAGCCCCCTTTAATCTGAAATCATAACCATGGAGCATTCACAGCTCCTCTGAGCCTCTGGAAGAGATCATCAAGGGCTTTCTTGGCATCTCCCTCACCCCAGCACTGCTGAGGCCACTGTTGTGCTGCAGCAAACAGATTGTGTTGAAGACAACCAGATGTGAGCAGATAAAGGGGCCCGGGGAAATCTGGGCCACTGTGTGTCTTATCTCTGAAAAACTTCCAGGATCTTCTCCAGCCCCCAGTTCAAAGAGCAGTCACAGGCAGGCAGTGCCTCATGACATTCCTGGTGACCTAAGCGGCTCAGCTCTCCAGGGAGAGCTGGGAAAGGTCAGCAGGGACACCTTCCACTCCCCCAGGTTGCTCCAAGCCCAGTCCAACCTGGCCTTGAACACTTCCAGGGATGGGGCAGCCACAGCTTCTCTGGGCAACCTGTGCCAGGGCCTCACCACCCTCACAGTCAAGAATTCTTCTTAATATCTAACCTAAATCTGCCCTCTGTGAGTTTAAAGGCATCCCTTCTTGTCTTGTCACTCCATGCCATTGTAAAAGTTCCCTCTCCAGGTCTCTTGTAGCACCTTTAGGTACTGGAAGGTTCTACAGCGTCTCCTCGGAGCTTTTCCTGCTCTGGGCTGAACAATCCCAACTCTCTCAGCCTTTCCTGTAGGAAGACTAAAATCAAGAGCTGTCCAATACATCAGAGAGTCCAGAGGCGTCAGGTGGAATCCGAAATACCCCGAAATTTAAGAAAATGTCATCTTACATCCAGATATATTCAGTCAGCATGGAGAGGCTGGTGCTTCCAACATCCTTCTCGAGTGAACCCTCAGCTGGGCCTGCTGCAGAAAGAGGGAAGGTTGAAACCCTTGCCTTGAAACTCTTGGTTTTTAAGAACCAGAAGACACCAGATGAGCACTCCTGTGTGCTCAGGGATGTCCTAGATCCCGTCTCAGTGTCCTCCACGCGGGTTCCTGTAGCTTTCACGTGTCTCTTCCAACCCTTCCATCCCTCTCATAAGGGAAGGTTCAACAAGAAACCCTTTCAGTCGTCCGACAAAAACATCCCCCAGGCTTAGAGGTGGTTACAGGATGTACCTGGAGGTTTATCTGGACATTTTCTTGGCCAGATCCAGCAGTTTGGGTGTCCTTAATCCACTGTCTCTTTTCTTTTATCATCTTCTTGTGCAGTTGAACACAGCAAATCAAAATTAAACTCAAAAATAAGCAACTTCCTTCCCACCCCTTTCATTCCCTCTCTCGAAGGCAAACTGATTATTAGCGGTTTTTTTTCCTTAAAGAGTAATCTAAGCTTTACAGGACCTCTGCTGTCAGGCTTTTTCAGATATTCCATTGACAACTCCAATTCCATTATCCTTCTGCTAATTGAAATTCTGTCTTAAGGAAAAAAAAAAAAGGAAAAAATTCCAAAGGGGGGAAGAAATAACAAGGCAAAAAAATAAACTCTGAGGCAATTCCTCCAGGCCAGAAATCCAGAACAATGTTTTGTTCCTTCTCCTTCCCCTCAACTTCCCAAAGGGGCAGAACAGTCAAATATTGGATGGGGTAATCTTAGTAATTAAAGAATTTATTATATTAAATATATTTATTAAATATAATCAATATTATTAATAATTCTAATATTAATAAAATATTTGCCTGTTTATTTAATTATTATAATATCTATTATTATGTGTAATATATTCTATATTACATATATTTAAATATATTATATGTTATTATATATTATATATCCATCATATATTAATGAATATATATTGCTCATATATAATAATTAACTTAATACATAATTATTGAATTATCACTTTGTTGATTATTAATAAATATTATTAAGGATTATCTTTACTATCTTCAATTTATTATCTTAAATTAAAGAAATTATTATATGTGAAACACCCCAATGCTGGTCACAGGGCACATTCCAGCTTTCAAAGTATTTTTCTGCTGGGATTCACCAAGACATTTGTTGTTTTATTATGAGCTGGCTTTTTAAGAAATATTTGAGTCTTTTGAATCCATTTTTTTCCAGATGTTTTGCCTCATAACACTTCAAGATTTACTATACGGCTCTCATTTGTTTGCCCAATCACTTTCTTTCTCTGTCTCTATTTCCACCCTCTTTTTCCCTAAATTTTAGCATGTGTTTTTTTTGGAATGTGGTTGCAGCAGCACCCTGCAGAATAGACCATTGCTATAATTACCTCCACGAGACAGCTTGGAAAAACATTGGAGCCTCAAATGAGGAGCAGGAAAAGATTGGAGTTGGTCACATGAGGCAACTTTCAAAGATGGACAGAAACCAAACCCAAACCCAACGAAAAACTAAGAAAAAAAATCCTTAAAAAATCCACTCCTCAAGGATTTCACCTGGCTAAGAAAGCAGAGACAACCCTTGAAATCCCGGCTGGCCAAAGTAGGGGGAAAAATATGTAGGAGGGTATTTAGAAGGAAATAATCAGAAGGTGTCTTTGCCAGCTGTGGAAAACCTCCCTTCTCGTGGAGCCCAGGAGAAACACCATTCCCATGTCACTCGTTTTTCCGTGAGAAATCTCTGAACCCCAGAACTACGTCACTGGCTTAAAGCCTGAATACGACCCTACACGGATTTTTAGGTGGTGAATTAACCTTCTCAGGGTGCTGTTTGCAGAGTCAGTAGCACAAGATACCCTCAAAATTTGTACCACTTGTCAGGTACACAAGATCCCCGGTGTTTCTCCGTCCATGCTGCATTCTCCTACTCTCAAGCAACGGAAAACTGGAATTTTCAGAGCTTTCCTGCTTTCACTGTCCACAAGAAGTGATGGCCCCTTCCTGCACCTCAGTCCTTCCCTCCTTCCAGCTCCTCCACCGAGGAAATGGTGAACATTTGCCTCAGGCCTGTGACATCCCCAGTGTAAATAATATCCCTCAAGTGCCCCCCAAAAACCTGGAAGGGGGGGAGGGCAGGGCAAAGCTCAGAGATGGCCTTTATCTCTCAGGGAAAAGCTGGGAACTCTTCTGCAGCTCAGCTTCCCGAAGCAATCCCAGATGTCAGCTGAGAAGGACTGTTTCCAGCAACCTGGAGAGGATTCAATTTGCCTTTATTATTCCCAGTTTCCCACTTTCTGACACTTCACAGGTTCAGCTGCCTGCATCCTATTAAGCTGTTCTCCTCACCAATCCCCATCCTGGAGGTTTTCCTGGTTCAGCACAGTGTAATTCCAGCATCAGCTCTCTCCAGTGCCCTCTGGCTATCACTTGTACAAGGAATCTGATCTGAATGTCTCCCTTCCTCGTGTTCAGCCTCAGGGGCACCTCTCCAAGGTGGTGACAATGGTGGGGACCATAACCCTGAGTCACCTGCCAGCTTCAGTCTCAAGGTGTTCCAGCACATGGCATGGCAAGGAAATGATTCTGGGATCAATGAGGTTTTACTCATAGAATCACAGGATGGTTTGGGTTGGAAGGAGCCTTAAAGATCATCCAGTTCCAACCCCTTTGCCCAGCTCAGGGACACTTTCCACTAGACCAGGTTGCAGGATCTCTGCAAAAATCACCTCTTCTCCTGCTGGGGAGTTACCTGTTCTCTTCTGTGGTTGTTGTCTTGTCTCCTTGCACAGCCACCAGCAAAAAATGGGTCCTTTCAGGATACACTTCACCTCATCACAACCTCCTGTGAATGACAAAGGTAAATACTTGTTTCCTCTTGCAGACCCCAGGGAGGAGCTGGCCCAGCTGCAGGTGATTGTGCTGTGCCTTTCTAAATCCAGGTGAGATGAATCTCACCAGTGGCTCCTCTATGACCTTTTTTTGCTGTGATTATTTTAGGAAAAGTCTCTTGCTGTCTGTACATCAGAGCCCCGGACTTTGCTGTGGTGTGCCGTGTGTTCCCACAACCAGCAAGCATTTGGGAGGAAAGCGGGAATCAATTTGCTCTTTTGCCTTCAGCTAAGAAAAAAAAAATAAAAATTGAAAGGAGAACAGCAGTTTTATTTTTACTATTATCATTATTTGCTCCTTTGAATTTCCTGCCTTTTCATAAAATCTAATGGGAAATGCACTCGCTGACCTTGTAACTCCCAAAACCAACCACGATGCCAAGACTTCTCCACAGGCCAGCTTTCCTTCAGGGTGCCATATGGGATGCAGCCCTTGTTCCTACACCTCAGGCAAGCAGGTCACCAGCTAGTGACAATCCATGACACACAAACATTTTGTGGGCAGGAACATGACAAGCAGAGAACACCACCAGGCGTCATGTTTTTCCTGGCCACATCCGTGCTAGTAAATAAAAGAAGGCCAAGGTGGAGTATCAAGCACTGTGCTGAATTGTCTGGCATGTTTAGCTGCTCCCAGCAAAATTTTGGACGGTGCCAGCTAATCCTCTCCAAGACACCATCCAGGCTGAATTTGGGAAGAGCATCTATCATGGGGTTTTCGACCTTCATGGAAATAAATGCATCCAGTCTGACTCTTTGCCCTAGAAGCTCCAAGACACAGTGGCTTCACGAGGCCAAATACACAGAGCTAGGCCAAAAAAAATGCATTTTGGGAAAAGGTCCGGTGGGCCAGGAGATGTTTGTAATAAAATATTGGAAAGGGAGTTGCTTTAAAGGTCCAGTCTGTTATGACCATGAGAGTGGGATGTTTATCTATTTGGAGCTTGTGTGAGGGGATAGGAGAATGAGCCCTAAGAAATGCTGGTAGTTGGCTTTCAAGTCAGAATTGAATTTCGAAGCACAGATTTTGGATGATACCAGATAGAAATGTATCCCCTGGAGCCAGTGATACATCCCAGGACATCCCAGCTTGGTCTCTCAGACACCACTGACTGGTGTCAAGCTGGTCCTGTAAGTTCTGTCCTGTCCAGTTGGATGAACCCTTTGTTGGAGACTCTAAAACACAGACCCTGAGGTACCAACAGAACCTGTTCTCCTTTGGAATGTTATGGGGCAGGTCTAGAGGCGTGGAAGTGGGCTGGATCTCATGCCCTTATTTAGATCTTGAGGCCCTGAGTGAAGGCTCCCTCACCAAGTGCATCTCACAGCCCTTGATGCCACTTGGAAGAGCCACATGGAAAACCTCCAGGGTTCAAGAGACCAGGGAAACTGTCTCATAAAACTGCCCTGCTTTGCGTTAGCCAAGGCAACTTGATGAACTCCCCAGCAGGGGCAGGACACAACGCCCAACTCCACCCCAACCGCCACATCAGAGACTCCGGTGAATTGGATCCAGAAGAGACAGCTGTGAGTTATGGGGCTGGAATTCCATCAAGGGCTTCTGAGGGAGGTCATAAACCACCAGACAGATCCCACAACTCCCACTCCACTCCCCTTCCCGTTCACCCTCCACAAATAGAATTACAGCCCCAAGTGGGGTCTGTTTGTCTGGAGAAGGACAAACTCAAGGAGCCATCTGGGGGGGTGTGTCAGGCTGTAAATCCATTCTTTTTGCTGCCATTCTTCCATCTTCACAGGATGGTGCTTCCAGGCTTCACCCAGGTCTCTTCACTTTCCCCACCCAACCCAGCTTCTTCCTTTCATCTCATTTCTCCTTCCTTTCCTGCTTAATAGAGACATAAAAGCAGTGGGTGTCTGACAGACAGAACCACTCGTATCCAACCCCCTTCCCTTCACCCTGGAGCGTGAGAGCAACACTCAGTCTCCTTCCCACTGTTTAGGAAGGGCTCTCCAGAGTGTCCTAGTGAGCATAAAACCAATGCCCTGTCCTACTGCAAGCACATCCACATCAGAGGTTTTCCTCCTCACTCCTACTCCTGCAGCTTTCATTAAATCAACAGGGAAATTCTCCACCAAGCAGTAGCAAAGCCCCACATGGGACCCCCCTGAAAGCAAACATTTTGAGCTCACAGCTGACAGCAGGGAGTTACCACAGCCTGGAGTATGTTTGTTTGGCTGTGCTAAGTCGTTGCGGCTCCATTCAGTGCTTGGGAGGGTGTTTTTGTGGGAATAGTTGGTGTTGTGTTGTTTCCCAGTCTTGGCACAGAAGACAAGAGGAAACTCTGGCCCAGTATTTATCACATAACAAAGGTTTAGCTACTGGGTCACAGTGTAGCTGCCTTGTCCTATGGATTCTCCCAGACATGCAGTATGCTGTTGTATCCCATTGCAAAATTAGTGACTGGGCTGATTGGGATTGATCCTGGGCTGCAGAGACCTCAGCTTTGGCTCTGAGCTGCTGTGCAATTGCAGGCAGCTCATTTCACCTCTTCGTGCCTCAGTTTCCTCCCCACCTCTTCCTTTTCCTGTCTGGTCCCACAGACATGGAAGCTGTTATTTCTACAGGGACACTCTCTCTGTTTATGGAATGTCTGACAGAGACAAAGCCTAAAACTACTCCTCTGCAAATGTTAAGTACAACCACTTTGCCTGGAAGGAAGTTTTTAGTGAGACATTTAATTTAGGTTTAAAAAAGGCCGCCAAAAACAAAAGGCTTTGTAACTTTTCTTTAGAGGTGTTTTTGATTTTTACCCTAAATACACTAATAATTCAGAAGAGCTGGAAATACTGAAGCACTTCTTTGCACAAAAAATCTTTTACCATCTGTTCCTGTAACTCAGTCTGCTGACCAGAGGGGTCTGATGGGTGATACCTGTACAGGTAAAACACTGCTGTGACTGACTGAGCTGCTGCTGGGATGTGCTGGCAGAGTGATGGGAGTCCTTTTGGGTGACAAGGACTTCTCCTCTGCTGCGTCCCAGGGATTAGACAGACAGAGATGTCTTCTTTCCATGGCTGGGTGGGGTCAGTGTATCACTGTACATATGCTGCTCACCTACAGGCACCCAGACACTTCATAAGTGGTATCAGGCTGAAGCCAAAACTGTCAGAGCTTCATTTGACTCCTTTCCCTGTTTGAAATCCACTTTCTTGCTTCCTTTGAATGCTCTCCATTGAGCTGAGACTTGCAGAAAGGTATCTTTCCTTTCACAAGCCTTATATTGGTTTGCAAATCCCATAAAACCCACCAGTTTATTCCTCAGGGTGACAGAAGCCTTTGGAGCAGGGCAGGAGTTGCACCAGCTCTGGGCATGGAAACCCAACTCTGTTTTCCTCTCTGCTGGGTGAAATGGAGGGCACGGCCTAACTGGGAGAAAGGAAACACTGGGAAATGCCAGGGGAGGATGCAGGGAAGGTTGGTAAGGATGCTGATGCCACATTCCCAACTCCTGGGATGGCAGTGAGGGGAAGAGCTTTGCCCCTGCTTTGTGGGGAGAGGGAGGCTGGTGCAGCACCAGCTGTGAGTCTGTGGGTATGTGGGACACAGGGAGGATGCAGGGACAGCACTGTCACCCTCCCTGCCTGGTCTCTTTGCTCTGAGACTGGGAAATCATGAAAGATGACATTTTCAGCAGTCCAATGTCCCCTTCACAGCTCCTAAGGGACCTGGCTCTGCATATGTGAATTTGGCTTTTCCACAGCAGGGCCAGTGAAAAGCCCCTGTGAGCCTTTGGTCTCCAGTTTGCCTCGAGCTGAGGTGGCTCAGGTCACGTTTCCTGTCTTTTGGGGGACAGCAGGAGGCTGATGCATTAAACCTGTGTCAGGGCACTGCAAACCCCCCCTGAGCTTGGCCAAGCACCTCATCAGTCCCAGGGAATCTGAGCTCCATTAAAGATTTACTCCTTGCAACAGCCGTTCCAAAGGCAGGATCATGTAAGGTGATAATCGTAAGTGGTTTGGGGGGTTTTGCTTCTCCATCTCAAATGGCCTGTGACTCCTCCAAATCCTGGTGTGATGATTGCTGCTCTAATGTAACGGCCGAGGAGGCAGAGCCTGGCTCCCACTGAGGACTTTCCTTTCAAGATCCGCGGGATATGGTTCCTTTAAATAGCATCCCTGAATTCACGAGCTTGTCCATCGCTTTCAAAATGCACAGCTGATGACAACCCAGAGGCTGATGGAAAAGAATAACCTGAGTGGATGCCACCTCTCCAAAAACTAATTTGAACGATCCAATAAATGTCTTTTTGTGTGGGAAGGAAAGGAAAGAAAAGGGAGAAGGAAAGGGACAAAGAAAGGGAGAAGGAA
>VZRE01005729.1:115632-172869 GCA_013396775.1 Cephalopterus ornatus | reverse complement strand
CTCCCTGCCAGCCCTCCCGGAAACTTTTATACCTCTGGCACAGCCGCCCCCTTCCTCCTCAGCCGCGGGCGGGGAGCGGAGCTGCGGCCGTTCGCCCGTCCGTCTCCTCCCACAGCCGAGCCCGGCAGCGAACGTCCCATCTTTGGGCTTTTCCCATAAATAAAGCGATCGGTTCCTTGCCAGCAAACGGACAGGGAGTCCCTGGGCAGCGAACAGGAGCAGTCCACTGGGATAACTGACAGGGCTGGAGATCTTCCTGTGGGAGTTCTGGGAGTTGGTTTGTTGGTCTGAGAGGGGAATATTTGAACCCAAAGGTTATAAAGGGTGGTTTCAGCCTCCCCGGTTGTGCGGATTTCAGGAGTCCGCCCAGGGCACGGCAGCCTTGAGCAACTTGGCTCCAGCCCCTTAATAACTTCTTTTTCTCCACCGTTCCCCAGGTAGTGTGTCCATTTCATGGGATTATCCAGCAGTATTGGGAGGTAACTCCCAAGACAAGTTGACGCAGCCTCTGACTTATCTTCATTTTCCTCCTGTTATTCCTGGGAAAGCCTTTTGTGGCTCGGCACAGACGCCTCAGACATCCCTCAAACAGCACAGTTTCCCTAAATTCTCACTGTGCATCACTAGAGCAGCTCCAAGCCAAGCGCCTCATGTGGGGTTTGTATAAATAAATTTGGGTTTAATCACTTTAAAGTGGTTAACCACTTAATTGCCATTTATAGATGTTAGCAAACATAAAAAGATATACATATAAAAGCTGTTAAGAAGAAAATAATGATTTCCCCCCACACACACACACGCTACTTCAGTTGCCACGTGGCAAAGTATCAGCAGGAATGAGTATTAGGGGTCGAAAACGCTTAAACCACAAGTGAAGTATCTGTGAATGCCAGTATGGATATGGAAGCATCTCCAGGGGAAAATTACTACTGGAAAATGAAAAATTCAGAAATTAAGAGTTCAGTTACACTTTTTTCATAGAGAAACATAAACAGAGCACTGAGACCATGTCCTCGGTGGGGTTATATGACTGGGCAAATGTTTAGATCTCAACTGGAACTGCTGCTTCGGGGAGGGGAGTGTGGCACAAAATATTATGACAAGGGGAGTGCTCTAAGTGAGGATAAGTTGGCATGA
The DNA here is from genome assembly GCA_013396775.1 of Cephalopterus ornatus. Taxonomy (NCBI): domain Eukaryota; kingdom Metazoa; phylum Chordata; class Aves; order Passeriformes; family Cotingidae; genus Cephalopterus; species Cephalopterus ornatus. The sequence continues at coordinate 171,732 of VZRE01005729.1, read as the reverse complement.
TGAACAGATGGAGGATTCAATAACAGGAGGTTATTAATACTGCAGTTTGGTATTCTCTACGCTACTTCGTGAAGGGATTCATATGCTTGCTCTTTTTCCTTCCTGATTGTACACAGCCCTAACAAACACACACACTATAGGTAACACCAGCACACACATCACAAGTTCATGTTTCCTGGGAAAACATCATGGGCTGGGTCCTCAGCTGGTTGTAACTGGACCAACTGTGTTCCCTTCAGCAGCAGAAAGCTGAGTTGCACCTGCTGAAGGAGAGAGGTTATCCGACCCTGGCTCCCCAGCTGAAAGGTCTCTCTGCCCTGCTCCTTGACAGCTGCCACAAGGCACCTGCTCTACAGAACAAACCGTGCAGACTCTCAGGATGGGAAAGGACACAAAATAACTCAAGAGCCGTTCAAGTTTTCCTTCAGAACACAACATAATGTTCTTTCTGCCTAAGAAAATCGAGCTTGCTTTCACCCTAAGTTCAGCCCTCCTCTCCTGTACGGCTGTCAGTGGCCTAGTTTTAGAGTGGACATGAGAAAATCCAGGAGCAGACCAGCTGACTCTGGCCAAGCCTTCCACTGCCGCCATCCTTTTTGCTTCCTACTTTCTCCAGCTCACCTCTGGGTCACCGCACATTCAGTCATTTCACAGCTTTTACACTGTGGCTTGAACAGCTACACTACATCTTCCACAAAATCTAACAATCCCCATCCTCTTACTGCATTTGGGCACTGCTGTCACTGCAAGGTTCTTTTTTTTTTTTTTTAACAACTGTGTAACACAGCTGAGTGTCTTCTGTGTCTTGCACTAAGAATTACGCCATTTTTCAAAACCCCCAAACTGTTTCTTGGCTTCTTAAGAGTCAGCTGGAGGAGCACATGTGCTGCAGAGCAAATACATTGTTTTAAGTGTATCTGTTAACAGAGGTATGTATTATTTAAGTACAAGTTTTATTCCCCTCAGAATGTGCAATCATAAGGGCATGACCTTGGGCTTTCACAAATTAGATACATTAGGGCTTGCTATCTATAGCAGATGTGACTTTGAAGATACTGAAAGAGAAGTTTTACTGTTATATCATCTAAGCAACGAGCCAAGATACATGCTGAATGTTTTCTAAAGTGAATAATGAGGTTTGACAATTTTCTTACAAGAAGATACTACTATTGTGTGCTTACAGATCTTCTTTGGTTTGTCGTAGCTGTACGTGCTGGTTCTTTCATGCACGTTTTTGCTTCGTTATCAAACAGACATCACTCATTGTAACAGTTTTTAAAGCCATAAATTTAAAACCTTTATCCATTTTTAATCAAAATGCAAGATTATATTTCAATGGAATATCTTAAGTTTTGTCAACAGTAAATCTTGCAGATGCTATTAGGAGATCCTAAAAGGGATTTATGTCAAAGGAAAAGAATGGTTGGATAAAGCAGGCCTAATACTTAACTTCATCCTAAAAATAGATCTTTTAAATGTATAATCAAAAGAAGTCAATTCAATTTATTTAAAATCTAGAAAGAAAACTTTGTTTGGATTTAAATATTTCCTTAATTTTTTCACTCAGATCCTGAAAGGCATTTGTTTATAAAACACACAGAGATCATCCTACTTTGATTTTGCAATTGTGTATTTTAATTACAGCTTCTTTTTTTGTTTTTAGGTATAACTTCCTCTATGTGAAACTTCCCACTGTAAGAAGCAAATGCTTTCTGGTTGATGTGAAAGTCATTTTGGAGAAACATTTTCAGCAGATGCCGAGTGGGAAATCAAAAAAAAAAAAAGAATAACTGACTAAAGGGAACCACTTCATCTCTAAGAAATGGTAGTCATCACAAGCATGAAATAAAATAGAGGACCTTCATCTACTGTTATAAAGAAGGTTTGCTGAAGGATCAAAGTTGCAGATTAAAGTTGCACTTAATGAACAAGAAGTTTGGCTGTGTCAAACATTCAAAGTCATTTTTGAAATGCCAAATGTGCATTGTTCCTTTCTCGGAAAGGAACTGCTCCACCAGCTCTGTGCTGGAAATACCGGCCGTACAAAAGTGAAAAAGCTTGTAGTGTGCTGAATGAATGGAAGAATGAATTCCCTTCAAACCAGTGAACGCAAAAAAACCTCTCTCCTCTGATGTTATCTGTATTAAGTGACTGAAGAGATTTTCTTCTTGATCTCACCTTCTTCATACAAGTGCTAAAAACACAAGAACCAGGGTGGAATTAAATCCGCTGCATTTTCTGATTGTTGTGAAACGAGAGGTATTATTTTCCATCTAGTCAGGAGGAGTTAACAGACCATTTCCAGGAAGGTCTGTGTTCTGGCTGAAGAGAGAAAGAAGATAGAGATGAACAGCAGAAGAAACCTATCGAGAACCATTAGTGGATGTCAGCCATTGTCCATCTGTTCACAGTGGAATAAATCCAGACCTGAAGGAACAACTGCAACCTGCCCCATATGGCTCCTTCCCTTCTGCGCTGGCAGGGCTTCTTTGGGGATTTGACATTGGATGAGGTAAAGGAGAAGCGGCACAATCTGTGTTCCCAGGGACAAACAGCCAATTAACATGAAAGGACAAAAAGTGGGTTAGTGACCCGGGGAAGGTTTCCTCCTTCTCACCTGTCTGAAACCCTGGAGCTCATTCAGACTGGAAGTTGCACAGATACTGTGCTGAGGCTCCTGCTAATGAAATCTTAAAAATTTACCTCTACCTACTAACAAAATCCTCAGCAGGCGAGTGAGACCACTGATCCAGCTGTCTCCCAAGGTGTTCAAGAAGGTGTTTAGAATATATTACACTCACATTCTATTAAAAATTATAATGCATTGTGCTTTCAACATAATGAACCAGCATAACAACATTCTGCATTTACTTTTATAGAACTGGATTATTGAGTAGTAATTTACTTCTCAAGTTTTAAGTCAGTCTGGGCCTGGTCATGAAGCAAAGTACTATTTTTCAGATGATTAAGGGAATTAGGCAGAGTAGTTATGCAGAGTAGATATGACGTCTGACTGTCTCTTTAAAATTATAAGGAGAACCAGATACTCTTTATGATGCTCCATTCTGCATGCAAAGAAACAGATCTAGATATTAAGGCCAACTGAAGGGCTCAAACCCCACAGGTCTGTAGTAGATTCAATAACCTGTTTGGTGGTAGTAATTTCACAGGTAATACGGAGAATAATGAGCCATCCAGTGGCCTAGGCAGAACCAGTGGATGTCCTGAGTGAACTGGCTACTGTGGGTGTGTCTTCAGGGCAGTCTGCTGAGAAAATCAACACCTGCAGAAAACCACACTCAGGAGGTACATTCACCTATGTGGATTCAAGGGCAGGACACTGCCTACGCCACTTCCAGAAGAAAGGAGAGATGCTGAGGCAGGATCTCTTCTCTAGCTCTGAAGCCACAAGCAGTTCAGATTTGCCAGTGTTACTCCAAATATAAGGTGATTATCCGCTTAGAAGAGGGGTTAATTATTCTGGCCTGTCCCCATGCTAAAGCAGCAGTGGGGCATCTCTGGAAGATTCTGTATGTTCACACCCCTTTGGACTGGCACAAAGCTGGTGCTCTCTGGGCTGCAATGTCATTTGCACTCCACCTCCTCTTTAGTTCTAACACACTTGGCATCTTAATTTTGTCAAAGTCGCACAACAAGTATTCAGGAAAAAAAGGCAGTAGTTGTATCAGAGATAGTTTTCAAGTTCCCAAACAATTATATTTGCATTTATGAATGTCATTCATTCACTAGGTGGCAGAGAGAGCATCCTACTTCCTTGTTTGAAACGCACACCACAAAACTGAGGATGCCCTCAGGAAAAATAAAGACAGGTACCAAATCAAAGCAAAATTTCTAAGCATTTAGCTGGAGACTTTGCTCTGAAACTAACCATGAAGCTTACCCATCTGAAAAACTAGCATGGATATTAAAGGATGCAAAAACAGTGTTACATGAAAATGTCCATTTTCTGCCAAGGACCTTGAGCATGACCACGCAGTAGGATTATATACATTTATGACATTGAAATGAACTCCCTTGCTTTGTCAAATTTACTTGGGATGATGACAAGTTATCAGGCTTGAATTTCATCCTCTTCCAAACAACACTGCTTTGTACCCTCAGGAAATACTGCACTACCAGCACTCCACTATCACCTGCCGCTAAGATAAGAGAGTGGTTCATTAGTGAGCAAAAAGTGACCTCTAGTGAATCACCACACCAGCTCCTGAGGCACACAACATCCCCCTGGCAGCCCCCTGCCTGTCCCTGACTGATCACATCCACGTACAACTACAATCTGATAATGCTACACCCTGACACCACGCAGCAGCTGCACCCCATCCATCAAGCCCTTCAGGTACCTTCACAGTAACTCTCACTGTGAGCAGCAGCTATAGCTAAGGACATTTGAAAACATTTGCATATTGAACAGCCTGAACACTTTTCTTTAAACACAATAAAATCTGCCTGTCATATAATTTAATGGACTATAATAAAAAGTGCAAGCTCATTTAACTCATTTTAATTTATTTTAAAAAGTAGCTCATCCAGAAATTTGTAACCAAGTGAGAAAAAACATTCTATTAAATATGTAAAAATAATGTTGATGATCAGTCCTTTTTACTTTAAGAAAGCAGGAAAATTAGAGGAGAGAAAAACAGCAGCAAAGAGATGGGCAGTGAAAATCAATTCCATAGTTACAACATATGGAACAATATACAGGCCAGGCAATCCATAACAGCGAATGGTCGATGATTTTAGAACAGTAAAAAGAAACTAGCAAGGTTTCCTGTGTAAAGCACATACCCCATTAGCCACAGGAACACATTTCCATGTTCTCTGCCTCCTTGCATCTCACAAGACACTATTTGTAACCCTCTCCTAATACGTGTATCATTTTCCAACAAACATTTCATAGGCAGGTATTGAGAGGCTCACCTTTTTCTTCTTTACTAAACCAAAACAGAGACTGCTGTGCAGCTTTTTTACTTCCCATGCTCAAGACTTAAAAAACTCAACAGCTGAAAACTAAACCTCCAGAAATCCTTATCCCTATGCAAGACTCCTAAGACACAATTCAAATCCTAAAGGACATCAGTTTATGTGACAACTTACGCAGTGATATGAAAAAAAAAAATATTGAAAAAACTCCCTTTGTATTGCTGCATAATGCAGATAGAAGCAGCCTGTTATCCCAGCATAAAGGCTGCCTGATCACACTACTTATATTCCTATAACATACAATTTCTCTACAGAAGCAAAGGCGATTCAAATAGGTGATAATCAGTATCAACAGATTTACTGCTACTTGAGCAGATCTTTATTGCCAAATACCCTGACTTACAGACTAAGGCAGCACTGAGCATTATGATAGGATGGTATTATTTAAAGATTAATGGATAAACTTTCCAAAGGCCTTATCATATTACACGAAGAAAATGCTGCAGAGAGAGCACATCTCATGAAAATGTTTGCTAAATCATTGTCTTTTTAACGGTTCAACTCTTCTACACAGGAAAACGCCATCTGACAGAGATGTTTTGTTCAATTTGTATCACCGCACAGCACAACTGTGGTCCTACAAGTGCCTTCTGGGAACTCCATCATCTCACAACGACCATTACTCCCGACAGCAGAGTCACTGGTGCAGTTTTCAAGACAGCTATTGTTGTGCCAGGCAGGCCTTGGCAAGGTGGCTGGGCTGATACATCTGCAGTGTTTGTGAGTCACAGTGGCACTGTGCAAAGCCCACACAGAGTTCATCATGAGCTATAAACACAGAATCAGAGAATCCTCTGGGTTGGAAGAGACCTTTAAGATCATGGACTGCAACCATTAACCCAGCACTGCCAAGGCCACCACTAAACCACAGCTTTTAAATCCCCCCAAGGACAGTGACTCAACCACTGCCCTGGGCAGCCTGTTCCAATGCTTGGCAACCCTTTCCACGAAGAAATTTTTCCTAATATCCAATCTAAACCTCCCCGGACACAACTTGAGGTTGTTTCATCAAGACAGTTATTCACAGGGTATCTAATACTGCTTTTGTGTAATGAACAATTATTTTTCACTACACTGATGTGCCACCTGAACTACCAGATCACAAGTAACACAGCAAACATTAAAAAAATATGCAACTCTCATGCAACCAACAATTTTAAAGTTTTTGCTTCCATCACGCAATTACAGGGAAAATCTTAAGGTAATACAAAACCTATTTTTCCCTTCAAATTCTTATCGTTTATGTGGGTCGTATTTAATTCCACGAGCAGCTGAGGAGTCATTGATATCAGCATACTCTTTTATTAATTTGTATTATTTTATGTATCTCGAAGAATGATCACAGAACAGGCTTGCACATCACTTATGGAAGAGGAAAGTTCCGCAGACATAGACAAAAAGGGAAATACTTCTATGCAAACAGATTGGGTTCTTAATTAAAATGATTTGACACGCCTTATGAACAGTGCAAGTTACATCACAGATGATGAAGTTACCTTAGGAAAAATGTACTTTAAATTAACTACTGGAGGCTAAAGACAACTGAGCTGTAATAATAAGTAAATGTATATAGATAGTGTATAAATAATTAATTCGCTTTTCCTGAAAGACCTGGAAACAAATGAGAACACGCTGTGTATCGCTGTACTGTGCTGATCTCTAACTGAAGTGGCTTCCAAGACCCATGACCCAGAAAGGTTAAAGTTTGTGTCTTTCCCAGAGGCTGCACCTCTATGATTAACATTACAGAGAAACCCACATCAGAAAGAACTATCACAAGAGAGGAATGAACAATAATTCACGGAGATAATAAAAAGTCTAAGGAGGAGGGAAAAAACCCCGATCCTACCTTGGTTCAACCAGAGTATTTTGAATGTTTTTCCTTTTCAGCAACACAACTGTAACTTTTCCTAAATACCAAGTATAGAAAGGGATGATTTTTTTTGTTTCTTGAAGTTTTACAATCACAAGCAGAATTAAGTGTTCCCAGTCTACTCCTGGATCTTTTCTGACGAGAGATTTCCAATTGTACTAAAATCTATGGATGTTCTGAGATGCAGACAGATGTCTGCAAGGCCACAGGCTGAGGTCATCAAACTCATCTCATTTGTGACCTAAGCTTAGTCTCTTGGCTCTCTTAAAAAAAAAGGGGGGGGGAAGGGGGGAGGGGAGGATGATGGAAAGGACACCAAAGAAACTGCTAATTTATCTAGAAAATTCTTCTAGTTAATTTTTATGTTAATAGAACACACACATTTTGGTAACATATGGCCAAGATGACGCACACAGAGAAGATATATAATATATTTGGTCATCTATCATTAACTGCTCCTCACAGTAATTACTGTTTCTGGCATTATTAGCAGGCAACTGTCTGTTATCTCCTGCACATCTAACCAACCAAATTTTCAGGAACTCACATTTAAATCTCACTTCAAAGGCAGTTTTACAGCACTAAGTGAGCTTAATTGCTTGAATTTATATACATATTACATAAATCTTCATTTATCAACAAACAGTTCAGTTTCTTGCTTCTTGAAACATTCAAAGAAAAAAAGTACCACGCTGATGCTGACATCATTTTGGCTGCTTAAGGGAAGATAAAACTGGGTCTCTCAAAGCTGCAGGCAAAATACTACAATGGATAACAAATATTCCTTGTGTATACATGATTGGAACGGCTGTCTCCATTGGGCACTGACTGTACATTGTGGAGCACAGAATGGAGTCAGAGAAGATTTTATTGTTACAATCAGTTCATATGGACATGCAGTATTCAAACAGTCTATTTTACCATCACTGCTACCTGCTCCCTGACCCCAGAGATACCCTTTTGCTTAAAACAACCACTGAACCTCCAAAACACTACAAAAATTCATATGTAAATAAATATAGCACAGGGATTTCTGTTTCAAAAAAAAAAAAAAAGAACAGAGATACATTGATAGCAAATTTTCTGAATCTTTTCCCCTTTGATGGCTGCAGGGAAGTCCAAATTTTTCCATATAATCCACTGTTAGCATCAACACTGTTTCCGTTCTGCCCTTAAAAAAATAGAAAGGGAGAAAAAAGGTTTTGCACAGGAGCATTAATAGTTCCACTTGCCCTGTGGCAAATGGGGAAAATATGTCAATGTGAATTACTGTACTGTCTCCATGGATCAAGATTTCTCTTAGTGCTTTCAAAATTCCACTAACAGAAACAATTGCTAAGAGCATTTGCTACTTAGCCTACTATGCTGGAATCAAATAAGACCCTAGGATCAACTAATGCTAAAATATTATCTTCTCTATTGATTTTCTCTCCCTACATTAACTGAGGAAAGAAACAGCTGAATAATTTTAGCTGGAAAGAACAGTGTATCGCTCTCACAAGGACATCCAAAGAACTTAAATAATCAAGATAATTGCAAAATAGAATTTTGAGCAGCTTACACTTCCAGAAACGTAGGAATATCACAGTATAATTTTACTTCGTTCTGACCCAAACAAGTTGCACTATATATTCTACTCACTGCACAGAGCTCCAGTGGGGAATGGAACATCTCTTCTTTACAGAAACCAAGCACACACACACAGATGCATTAGAAAAAATAGTTCTAATTGTGTGCACTTGTGCATGCACATTCAGATGCAAAGGAGTGAGCCAAATACTATTAAAGACATTCTAAGTCCATTTTCTCTACTGGAAGGCTATTTTATGGGCATTTTATTAAATTCTTTTTTTTTAATATCTCTTGCCTAGTACAAGATTATGGTCTCAATTAATTAATAAAGTACAATTGTTGAAATTCTTGGGCCGTTGGGCAGATCTGGTATGAAAATTTATTTCTAAACTTGCTCTGGCCAACAAGAATGAACAACTAATGAAATCCAGACACAGTACTTACACACTGTTGATTATTTCTACCAAATAGCAGTTTATTTTCATTAGAAAATAATAATCTTAATTCTTGTACTACATTCATCACCAGGATTCATAAACATCTAGCGAATTCATCTAAGGCAACCATGAAGATGCAACAAATTAAGAGTTTGCAAGGTGTCTGAGTTGGCACTACTGACATTCTGGTTTAAAAAGTTAGTGCTACACAAAGCTAAAAATAAAAGATAAAAACAAACATATTAAAAGGATTATGATCACTTAACTTAGGACACATTTCTTAATGAAAAACTCTCTCTGTTGAGATGTTTCTAATGGGTATTTGTCATCACCTTCTCCAATGATGTGGACACAGATAGAAAATCTTTGCAAAAATGACTGTGAACACCGTAAAAAGAATAATAACTGTCTAAAAAATAATAGCAAGAGTGCAATCATGCAGTCATTTTGGATCACAGATAAATGAAAGTCACAGATAAATGAAGTAACAAAACATGCTTTAATAAATCCAAGATGGAAAGCTTCGCCATTAGAAAAGACTGTTGTCACACTGTCAGGGTAGGGAATTAGAGCCTTAAAAGTGATGTGCAACTGTGTGAGCTCCAAGAATTACACCTCAACATGAGGAGGTAGTGTTTTCTTTGAAAAAACTGCTAAATTCAAGTATGGAGGAAATTTTTGCCATTGTGGACAGGATTACCAACATTACAAACAGTGAACTGTTGCCGCCAGCTCTGGCATCCATGTTCTGTATGGTCCAAAGTGTACAAAAATAAAAACTCAATTCTGGGGGGAAAACAAGCCTTGAAGAACACAATGTATTCAGATTGCCAAAAAAACCCCTGAGTGATAACATGATTACACTTTGCAGGGAGAAATACCAGACACTAAACAACTGCCTAATCTTAAAGGAAGACATAATAACACTGAGAAGCTTAGAAGCTCATTCAAAAATCTGTACTTTCTAAGTTGGTTTCTTTTGTTCTTGTTAAAGTGGATGTTATTGACTACCAAAGGTAGTATACTGTATACTTCAAATGCCCTTCTGAAAGATCAGTCTAACAAGAATTTGGGGCTGAAATTTATCAAGTATTTACATGATACAAAGAGGTTCGAGGCAACCAGGAAATTCCTTCCTGATGTTACACTTTGGGGAGTTACAGCTCCAAAAACCTGACGTTGACTGATTGTCGGTCACTGCTCTGCTTCCTGTCGGGATGAACAGAACAGATGAGCTTTCTTTCTCTGAGTATCATCTACTGATATCAATCTCTTCCTGCTCATGACGTCCATTAACAGGAAGCAATTACTACTGAGAAGCTGTGGTGAAGAGGGATGTCTTACCATAAACTAGCTGAATTCCAGGAGAGAGCTCGTGATGATCCCACTGAGAGCCCCACGGACGAGAGGAGAGAGATTCTCTTCAAGACCCAAACAGCATGGGAAACACTGAACTTGAGGGCCTTCAGTACTAAATTAGTAACAAGTTGTTTTTACTGTCATTAAATAACCGAAATACTTTGGGGTTCATGCACTTGTCTACCCAGGTGCACCGAAATAGGGGTGTCTGGAGACTAGCAATGAATAAATGTGTATTGTGCCGGGTGCTCGGTCTGCAGTGAGATGGAGTTTCTGTGGCACCTTCACCACCCTACACGGGAAATACTGCTGGAAGAAGTGTTCTCAGGAAGATAATGACAGTGAGTCCTTCTGGAGGACCAGCGCTGCTGCCCCCTCGCTTGGGTTTAGCTCAGTTAGTGCTTCTTTAAGAACACTGTCTCTCATGCACTGCAAGACTGTTCTTGTATCTGACAAGCAGAACTGCATGCTGCCCATCAATTTCTGGTATTTAAGCTGCTGACATCTTAACTGATGACACAGCTTAGACTCTTCCATTCAGTTTGCAAAAAAAGTTGCACAAGACGGAGCCTAGAGGAATTCTGCTGGCAAGTGTTTTTGTAAGGGAATGGAGGCAACTCATAACTGGGAGAAATCAGGATTAAGGCACAGCCAAAGATTTTGGAAATGCGCAATCAGTTCCTGATTCTGTCACCATCCTCCCATCATCCTTGTCATCCTAAACCACTTCCCTTCTATGTATCCAGGTTCCTCATCTTTAAAATATGTACAGTATTTGCTTATTAAATGCTCATGCTTGCAGTCAGAGCAAATCCATAAAATATTCAGACATCCCACTACAACTGAAGAGTCATTCTCCATATGTCTAACGAGACCAAGGACAGGCATATATTCATCCATGCTGTAGCTTTTTGTGTCAGCAATGTGCCATCATTCTAGTTTCACAGTGGATATATAAAAAATAGACTGTGCTACCCTATAAAGAAATATAACAATCTGTAGGAAGTTGACTATGTAACCTGAAGTTTGTGCTCCCCTGATCCATCTCATGAACACAGGTCTCCCCTATGGCCAATTAACTGAAGTTACTACTGCTAAAAAATGTCATTTTGAAGGCCTGTAAAATGACATTTGTTTTAATACAACTGCTGTGTTTTGGGAGTATCAGAGCAGCCTCTCATTGCTAAAATTTTTTAACATATTTTTTTGTGTCTTCTACTGGAGCTAAACATTTTACTATTACACGAAGAGTTGAGCTGAGGAGAGAGGAGTGTTCCTTTCTAAAGTAGATAATCCTGACAGGTCCAGATTAGGAAAAAAACTTGCTTTCATTTTAAAACAAAAAGTCAATTAGGAAGCTAAACTGTAAAAACAGCAATAAGAATTCTGTTGGGCAAACCCTTGAAAGATCACCAAAATAGTAATAAATTAATCACGGGAGGATGGGAAGGAGAAATTAAGATGAATAGAAGTTATATTCATGTGTTGATGAAACATTTACACTACCAAAAAAGCTACTGTTGTTAGAATCAGAAAAGACTGTTGACCCCAGTGTGGTTTATACACTTTTTTTTTAATGCTGGGTATACCCATGTTGTGCAGAAGAACTAAACACAGCGGTGTAAGACAATACTGCTTCCTATGAGATGGCTATCTCAGCTCTGAGCTTTTAGCAATCTGTAACTGTACTCCAATCACAACTGTATTCATTAATAAAACATGTCAGTGCCTCCATCTGCCTGCACGCTCCTCTCATCCTTAATTTTGGCTTTACCCAGCGAAGACATGCGTGTGTTTAACTCACCTTCACCGTGCCATGGGTGTCCCACTGCTCAGGTCCACACACACACACAGATCCTCTGAATCCAACTTCAACCAAATTCTGCCACAAAGTTGACTCCTCATCACTCCCCCCCACAGGGCTACTATTAATTGTACTAAACACTTACTGGAATAAAAAAAATAAAAAAAAAAACAGATCTTTTTCTGGGACCTGAGAAGCACAACACACACTCACCACTTCTGTAGTAATTATGGCACATGAAGGAAGTGTGAACTATTTACTGGTCTGCAGCTTCCACAATCAGTTTAGCTTGAAAACAGCATTTTTCTGTTTCTACTGGGAAAACTAAAAAGTCTTTTTTTTTTCTTTATGGACCAAGGCCTGATGTTCCTGAAATGCATGAATGTTTGCCATCCAAGTATTTTTGTTTCTCAGAGCTCTTAAAATAATTATGAACATGAAACAACAATCACTGTTATTCAGACCATAGTTTTCAGGTGTTTAAACTGAGAGACTAGAGGGATTCAGTTAAACATTTGATGTAGAGGACACTAGAGTTGAGTGTGCCAAAACAAACTTCAGCTCACAGCTGTACCAAAAATTTGAAAGATTTTGAGTAAAATAAATCCATATTTTATTAAAATTCTTGCTACAGCTATTGGAATAACATATGCCATCATAAAATAAATGTTTAAATCAGTACTGTACGCTGTCCTGGATAATGCCTGCCTTAAAATCAACTCAGTACCTCATTCTTATTTTTAGCAAAATACAGATAATAAGAATAATCCTTTACCACACAGAGTCTCACAGCTAAATTCTCTCTCCCGTTACAAATTAGCTATAGGCAAGATGACAGGAAAAACAAATGCCAGCAATAAACAGGTGTTCATGGGATCAGAAAATGTAAGGGGATGATTTCTTCAATGGAATCATCTTTTCCAGGAAAAGTCCTCCAACTTTGTTCAAGGCCAGGTTGGGTGGGGCCCTGAGCAACCTGGTTTAGTGGAAGGTGTCCTTGCCCATGACAGCGGGGTTGGAACAAGATGATCTTCAAGGTCCTTTCCCACCTAAACCATTCTGTGATTCTATGAACTAAAGAAATTCATACAAGTTTCGAAGTCTGAAGACACCGGTTACAGTCAAAAGCTGCAGTTCAACTCTGGTATCACGGGGTGCCTTCGTCTGTCACTGTTAAATGAGCAGGATGTTCTAACACGACAGATCCCTCCTCCACTTGCTGCCGTCTCCAGAAGACAGAGCAGATGCCACTAAACACGACCTCTGAGCCCCATCATCCGACCAGAGCTTTACTCCTCTGGCTGCCCAGCAGACACAACCATCCCACCACGCCTCCTCAGCTTGAATGACACTGTGGGAGGAAGCACCAAAAGCCTTGTTCAAACTGAAGGAAATGCTGTCCACTGCTCTCCCCTCATCCCCAAATCAGCCAGGTTTTCACCGAAGTTAATCAGCCCAGACAGGCACGATCTACCTGTGATAAATTCATGCTGACTATTCCCAGTCACCCCCTTCTGCATCATGTCCCAAGGAACACATTCCTAGTCCTCCTACTACCATTGTAGCCGTAGAAACTTTTTTTTCTTTGCCCTTGACATTCAAGTCACAACATGAGCTTTGATTTTCCTAACACCACCCCTGCATGCCAGGGCAGTATTTCTAAATTCCTCCTTTGTAGCCTCTCCCTCCTTCCACACATATGATGCCCTTAGATTTCCAAGTTTACTGGAGGCTGTGTAACAACTCCACAGATCCAATTTACACCTACCGTTTCCTGAGCAATTTAATCTAATGATTTGCTTCCACGTTTCATTCAAAAAGAAGGGGTTTTTTTTCTTTTTAAACAAAGCCAAACTTAAGGAGCATTGACATCTATAATGGGACTTAGAAGGCAGCATGTGAGTAGCATTTAAAGGCCTACTGGGAGCAAAATTACAGCTCTTAAGAAGAATGTGGCTTCTAAAATTTAATTTAACTGTTTCCTAGGCCTCTTAAATTCTTATCTGTGCTAATCACTCCAAACAACAAGGTTACTATTCAGAAAAAAATATCCTTTCTTAGGTGCAATTTGGGTAATTAAAAAACACAGCCAGTATTTCCCAGAGTCTTCTCTTCCAGCAGCCACAGAAATATAATCCTATGGTACATTTTTGAAAATGTGATTAAAGAGTCATTTATATATCTGACATTTTGGTGGTAATTGTACAAGCACAGCTAAATAATTGTACTTGAAAATTTGATGATGGAAACAAGTTTTTCTTTCTTGCATTCATCACTACTGAGAATGCAGTGGGTCTTTTAATAAATAATAACCTAATTTCTGGATGGTCTAAGTACAAACCTTGTGATTTAAATATAGCTCAGTCTACTAAATGCTCCTATGAAAGAAAGATAATTTAAACCTCCGTCAAGTATAACTGATAGCAAACTGATTTTTTTTTAGTAAGAAGTTTGCTTGGGAAAAATAAAGTTCTAATTTCCCCACACACACATTTTGCTTTATTTAACTAAATTACCCTAGAGATGAAAAATGTGGCCAGGTTATCAACTATTCATCCACAAATAATGCATAAAATATTATTAGACTGATGACAGTTGTTAAAATTATGGCCTTTTTCTTTCCTAAGCACTGACTTAAGATAATTTTTAAAAAGTGCACTTCAGATAAGTGATTTTTATGTTGATCACCTCAAGCCACATGGACCAAATCACAGGATTGCAGCCGAAAAGAGGTAAGGTTTCAGATATAAATCATTGAATTGAGCAGGGAAATGCAGCTGGGCACTGTGCCAAGGTGGGATTTGTACCTGAAATCACTACACCTGTAACTTTATTTAGATTTCTCTTCAGAGGAAAACACTTGAAGGAGGAATTCCCCTCTCCCTGTGCCTTTTAGCCAGGGCTGGGCAGGGTGTTAGTGGCTGCTTCGCAAGAGAAGTCAGTGAGCTCGGCCATCCTGCGGTCGGTAAACCTCAGCTGGTCTGTCCTTACCCTCAAGCTCCTCCCTGCTGTTTCCCATGTTGGAATACTAATGATTTGCTCCTCTTAACTTCCAGTGGTTAAAATTACCTAAATGAAAATTTTGACATCTCCATGAGATGGTACAAGAGGGGGGGGGGGAAAAATTCATCCAGTGGAAAGTATCATTTCTACATCCTATTTCTGACGCAAGAGACCTGTTAATGAGTTGACTTCATTTGTACTGATCGGTATTATCAGATCAAGAGACAAATCTCCTAGCACAAAACACTACAGACAGATTTCTGCTCTGTACTTATTCTGCAATTTGATTCTTTTTGTTTTTAAGTGTGGATTTATATAACAAATTCATGAGTTAGAATCACAGACATCACAGTCACTCTCACAAAAACACCCTTGAAGTTTTGAAGCATGTCCTAAGGATAACAGTATCTGGACTTTGATCAGAACAGGACCAAATTCCAGAGTTCAGGAAAGTGTGCTCCTGCTGACTCTTTTTTTCCTCTGTCCTCTGGTGGCTGTGGGTGTCACTGGCCATTGCTTACACCCATCTGTTGGCAAACCACTGCCTTTACATTTCAAACTAAACATCACCCAGAGAACTCGACTTCAAACTTTTCTGTCCTCCCACCTCCTGCTTTTTAAACGTAGCCTTACTTTGTGACACTGTTCTTGACAAAATGAGCAGAAAAGGCTTTAAGCATAGAAAAACATTCCCCAGATCTTGCATGCATGGCTTAATGGCATTTCATGACCCTAAACCCATTACTGGCTGCACCTCATCCCACCATTTAGCTCCAAGACGGATGCAGGGTCACGCAGGGCACCACCCGGACCAGCAGGAGGCCTCCATCGCCCAGTTGAGAATAACCAATTTACACACAGTCAGGAAAGCCCACATCCACGGTCCCCTGAGCACCTCTGGCACCAACAAGTTCCAAACAAGGAGCAGCTGAAGATCCTGAAGACCTGCTGCGTTTTGGGTTTGCACAACCATATTTAAGCCCACGTAACTGAAGTTCATTCATCTCCTGGAAAACAGGAACATACATTCCCACCCTCATATTGACAGTGCGTACTTGTCAACAGGATTTTCGTCATTTCTGCCTTCAATTCAACAGCACAAATATTTTGACACCAAAGGTTGCAAAGAAGATGAACAGATTTCACATCAACACAGACCAGTATGAAAACAATATACCCTCAGGTCATCGGATTTACTTGAGTTTTCTGCCTGGTGTTGAACAAGGAGATTTCTTCCTGTGAATGGCCACTTCATGTTCAAACTAAAGGGAAGGGCAATACAGCTGTGTCATTTGATGAAAAAAGAATCTCCAGGAAGTAAATATTTGCTCTCTGCTGAACAACTGGCTGGTTTGGAGCTTAAAATGATTTAAAGAGGGAGTGAACTGCTTAAAAGATATCACCAGGCATAGAACAGTAATTTATAACGGCTTTGTACAGGCACAGAATACAGCACTCCCCAAAACCAGAACAAAAAAACATTGTGTTGAATGTTGAGGAAGGCAAGGGGGAAAGGAGAGTACTCCTGGAAGTGTTCAAGGCCAGGCTGGATGGGGCTTGGAGCAACCTGGTCTAGTGCAAGGTGTTCCTGCCCATGGCAGGGATGATTGGAATGAGATGATCTTTAATGTCCCTTCCAACTCAAATTGTTCTGTGATTCATTCTATAATTCTTAAAGCTTTAAGTATAAAGCAAAATGAGAAGTGTTCCTCATGTTTTGGACATAAACAAATGTAGAACAGTAATGGCCAAACTGTACCTCTCAAATCTGTGTGGAAGGAAGCAGCTTTTCTGACTGAAAATGAAATACTGGACTAGATGAGACGCTAAAAGCCACATCCAGTATCTAACTGCATATAGCAGACGAAGTGAAACATGCTACAAACAATATGTATGCACGTATATGTGTCTATGACATGTCAAAAAACAAACTCAGTGTTTGGGCACCAAAACACAAACGCAATGGATGCAGCCAGCCCATCTCAAGGATGTTTAAATAGGTGTTGGTGAGGCTTGTAGGAGGCAGAAGCATCAGGTTTTAATTGCCAGCCTTTATAACTGTGTAACAAAATACTCCTAACAACTGAAAGCACAAATGTGATGATTAAAATATAGTCAATCTTACTAAGCAGTCCTCTAGACAAATGCAGGGAAGTAATTCTTTTCCTAAATTATTTACTAAAGAGGTAATGTGTGCCCGCGGAATCGCCACCTCAATCTTTGTTTCCCTTTCTTAACTTAGCCAAGGAAAAATCAGGACAATGCCTATAAGAAAATGGTGTTTAAAAACAAATATTACACCTCCCCCTTCTGCAATCTTCCTGGGTATTAATTAGCACTGCATCATCTGGAAAACTGTAATTCACCACATCTTTCAATAGATTTCTTTTGGAGATGCACGGATTCGGTGCAGCACTGCTCGTGCTGATGGAACACAAAATGCCTGCGGCAAACAAAAATGCAATTCATCTGTCAAACACCACAACAAAACGTTTAAATACGTATCTAAAACATTCAAACCCTGACTCTCTTCTGACCAGGATTCAGTTTTTCCCGGACTGGGAAACACACGAGCTGCTAGAACACAGTTTTTATCTGCAACATCCAAATGTGGTAACAGGCTGAGTAATACTGAGAAACATTCAGATGGCAGAGTGGCGAGGGCAGGGGGGGAAGTTTTGACCTACATACATAGAAGTAATAACTTTTTCTTAGAAAGAAATAAGAATCAGAGAGGATTCCTCATTACACATCCTACCCAAAGGTACCAAATTTCTATGCTTCACCAAATTATGTCTTTAATGCTACTCCTGCTATATCAGTTTTCACTTCTTCAAATGGCCTACATGGTCCATCAATACAAAACTTCAAGAAATAAGAAGTATTTCAAGAAAAGTAGCACTGACAACACCAGAGAAGAAATTCAGTCTATTAAATTAAAAAAAAAAAAAAAAGACGTGAAGGTCAAAAAAACTTTTAAAAATTAGAAACAGATGGGATAAATAGCATCAACATAATGTAAGGCCTGTATTTTAAAGTAGTAACGACAAATTAAAAATTAAATGCTGAATATGCCTTTTATCCAGTTATTTAAAAATGGTACTTTGCATGTTACACGGAAAATAAAAACCAGTCACTGAAGGTTGTACATTATCCAAACTTTGACTACTTTGACACAAAGTAGCTACATGAAAAGAAACTATTTCTATCACAAAAACGTAATCAATGGTTTCCTTGCCAGAGGCAAAAGTTCTAGAGTTGCCAAGCGGTTTTTGTCATGAATTTTCCTTTCCTGAACCTGCAAGAGTGAGGTATGAAGGGCAGAACTTGTCACACACCCCTGGCTGCCTGCACTGTGCTCCCCGAACACATCGACATCCTAAACGATGAACAAAGTGCTCCCAGATGGGCTGCCCCGTCGGCACCAACAAATGCATCAAATCCACCTGACCTGGGTGATGTTTTACGAGAAGACAAGAACCAAATGCTTGGCATCGAGATGTGAAAATGAATCTGGAGTTTGGGGTTGACTGTAAAGAGTGCAGTGTAAGATCCACAACACTCTGCCATCCAGAATTCGCTACTGATGAAGAAGTCTGCCACTCCAATATACAATTATCAAAAGAGCAAAAACCAAAACCCCAAGAATCACCGAGCTAAGACACTGAGGGAAGAAAGAGGATGAGAAGGGGATGAAAACAGTGGGAATGCTGCCATGAAAATTTAGGGGGAAATGATCAGCAATGAAGGTATCTCTTTAATTACTACTGAAAAAGTGTTCAAGGCCAAGTAGGATGGGGCTTTGAGCAACCTGGCCTAGTGGAAGGTGTTCCTGCCCATGGCAGGGGGGTGGACTAGACCATCTTTGTAGCTTCCTTCCAACCCAAACCACTCTGTGATTGTAAGAACAGCCACAAAAACGGCTTCTGACCCACTATAAATGAAAGATGACTCTGCCCAAGGCTGAGACACCATAGTGAAGGATGACCTATAAAAAAAAGCAAAGACCATCACCTTTATAAACCCATTCTGGGTGCTTCCTGCACACAGCACAGTATGTCCCCAGCACTGCTGGAAACACCAGCCTCCCTCCAAAAGCCCCTTCTTTTGCCCTCAGTGCCTGATTTCCACACTGCCAACAGTCAGCATGGCTCTGGAAACAATCTTTAAAATAAAAACTTGGCAAGACAACAATATTTTTAAGTGGTCATTTATACGAAAGTGTATTTCTTCAGGTGCTTCATCGGCTGTTTGACACTAAAAGGGTTATTATGCTTTTACACTGTAACACAAGCAAATCTGGGGACGAGTCAGAGCTGTTTCTGTAGACACACTTTTTAAATTTTTTTTCTTATAATGACAGAGCAGCTGGAATTCTGCTTCTTCCTTTTGGAGAAAAAAAAAAGAAGCTAAAGAAAACAGACAAAATTGGCACTTTGTGTCTGATGTAAATTAAGTGGAATAAACAAAATGCATTTTATTTTTTTATCGAGTCAGCAAATGCAAGAAACCAGGTGACCTCTGGAACAAACCCCAATATGTACTTACAAATAACAAGTTTTCACATGACTTTTTTTTACTTATTTAATCCCTACTATCTCTTCACCATCTGTGTGCAGAAAGGTTTTCTTCTGACCGACTGAGTAGTGAACATAATGCAGTGGACAGGCTGGCTTACTTGAGGTGGGCGTTGACAAACAACTGGGACATCCTGACAAATGGGATAAATGTCCTGGCAGTTGTAGCTTATTTGATTATAGGGAAAATTACAGTAAAAAGTAAAACATTGCTGCAATTCGCATTTCTCCTCTTTTTATTTTAGTTCTTCTGGTAAGAACAACTTCCCTTAAAAGCAGATGCTATTCTCTTTTATTTAATATGAAAAATGTGTGTGTTGAAGCTGCTATAAGTGTGCACAAATACATTTACTGTATTTGAAAATACATTTAGTTATTAACGTTATTCTTGAGTCCTGGTGTTGGTCCATAATGTTTAGAATATTAGTAGCTGGTTAGTCCCAAACTAGTTTTATATAATTTATACACCTTTTTATACTAGTTTTACATCACTTTTACAAGTATTGAGGCCATGTTACTGCAAATGCAGCTGCGTTGGGCAGGGCACGTCTCCAGGATGAAGGACTACCGCCTCCCTAAGATTGTGCTCTATGGTGAACTTGCCACTGGCTGCCGCAAGAGAGGAGCCCCGAAGAAGAGATATAAGGACTCCCTGAAACAACATCTCAGCCTTGGCCATATCGATCACCATCACTGGTCTGCTCTGGCCTCCAATCGGGAGGCCTGGAGACACACTATTCACAATGCTGCAATATCTTTTGAAAATACACGCAGGATCACTCTCGAGAAGAAAAGGCAACGCAGAAAGAACCGTGTCCTTTCAGTACCACCTGGGGAGTCATTCTGCTGTGCCTTTTGCAACCGGACGTGTCTATCTCGCATTGGCCTTTTTAGCCATCAGCGCGCTTGTAGCAAGCGTGGGTAGAGTCCTTCACAAATCTTCGTTCGCGAAGCCTAGCCATGATGATGACATGATGTTTTTATAGCAACAGTTTCAAGTACAACTGTAAATCAAGTTTTGCTCTCTGTATATACTGTCTTTAAAACAATCAGGAGAAATACAATACTTAAATCTGTTTTAGAAGTTGCATTACTTTCAAGCCAGTATTAAGGTACAACTAAAAGTTTTGCTTATGACTGAGACTGTAAAATGCCAAACACTACTAAAACAAACTTTGCTTTTTGTTAAATATTTTGAAGAGTACTAGAGTGAGTACTATATTTAGTAATAGTAAAACTCAACAGGTTCTAGAAATTCTTGCAGTGAATGCATCCAAGATTCAACCACTACCAAACTAAATGTAAACTACAGACTTTGCAGTTGAAGAGACAGCAAAGGTGAATAAGCTCCAAATTAAGATACCTTTTTTTTTCCATTTCTTAAATACATTACATCTCACATTCACACAATAATGGTGCGATTCCATTTCTGAGCCCAGGTGGATAGCGATGTACAAATCGTATATCTAAGAGACCTGAAGCTTCTGCATGCAGCAGAAGGCACTTACACTGCACTGGAACCAAAATTAACTTGGAAACCTGCATTTATTTCTGGAAAATCAACCAGCTGAGAAACAGGGTATCTTAAAAATTTTCCAAACAACCTATTATTATCATCCCTATTCTAGCAACATGTAAATGTGCCAGATGAAATCATAGCCCCATGGCGTGAGCTCAAAATGAGCAAATGTCTCCCGTTAGAGATGAAGGAGATAAGACAAAGGGGAAAAAAAAGGCACAGACAGTTGAAGTGACTTGGTTGATGTCAACAAATGCATCACTGGCCAAACCAGTAATATAAAACCAGTGAGCTTTCTACACCAGAACAGTTTGGAATCTGACCCTTCAGACTGGTATTTACAAAATGACATATCTAGGCATCATATTTACTTGTGCACAGAATTCCCCCTCCTTCCCCACCCCAGACCCCAAGAGGACACTTGTGCAAAAACCAAGAAGCAAAACACTTGATTTGTGTTTTTGGAAACCAACGATAAGACTGGTTTTTATGTTTTTCTTCATTCCTTTCCCCACTCAACTAAAAATAAAAAGAACTTTTGTAAAAACAAAGAACAATGACATTTTCTCTGCTTTTCTTATCCTTAACCCTTCAATCACCATGGCATTGCTCACACACCAATCAACAGAGGCCATTACATTTGTCAACCACACCAGCCCAAGAGAAAAAGGCAGGAACCAAAAATTTTTAAAGTTCTTCTGGTCCAGATAACTTTAGTTTTCTTATTTTCTGGGTGGGCAGTCACTACTGGGCTGGTCTGTTATGAACCAGAGCAATCCCTTCGAGATCACTCCTACAGAGAACCCAGAGCCGCAAAGATGCTCCAGTGGAGCAGACTTGGACCTCTGCATTTCACTGCAAAGGGCTCCAGAGAGAAAACAACGCTGGTAATGGCACTGCTTGCTGTTCCTAAAACCAGCTTGAGGGAGGGGAGGATGGAAGAGCACTGGCACAAGAAGCCAGCTGAACTGGCTTCCGAGGCATCTCAGTACCCAAGCGCTCATCAGAAACACGACTGCACAGCTGAAAACCATCCCAAAAATTCAGCCACCTCCTTCCAACTTGCTAAAATGAAAGCACTGCACACTATAGACCTCTCTAGGTCGGCATCCTGGACTTGAGCATATTTGGAGAGGGGGAAAGTGCAAAATTGTTAAAATATAATTTACATCAACAAAAAAAGAGAAATAGGAGGGAAAAATGGCCTCTATTTTATTAAAAAAAAATTAATCTGCAGCCTGACCAAAGCAAATAAAAAAGGATGATGGAATAAAGATGCACATTAAAGATTTAGGAAGCATCTTTCATGCACAAAACTCCATGAAAATCAGATTCGAAGCATGTCAGGGCCGACTTAGTGCTGGAACAAGGGGGAAAAGTGGAGCTGCATGTCAGAAACCCAGACCTCCTGTTTGCCTTCTGTAATTTATGGAAGCTCACTGCAGCTGATGGCAAATGATAACATCTCTGAAGAGCAGCATTAGGAAGGCCTGAGTAAATCAGTCTTTCCTGTAACTGACGAGAAAAACTAGAATACATTACATGTCGAGCTCTAAATGACGAAAATCTACTGACTTTGAGTGTGATAAAAATATTACTACATACTGTCACTTTTTTCACAGCCTTCAATTAATTTTTTTCTCTGTCACATCCAGATAAACGCTGGCACTCTTTACTCTGCAAGTCTATAAGCTGTTTTTCATTTTTGATATTACAAAGTCTATATAATACATGTGTGAGAAAGACTATGATTTAAGAGTAGTGTAATACTTTAAACATGTATTAATATATAATAACGTCTTCTATTTAATCCAAGACATTTTTTAAAATTAAAAATACATCAAATGAAAATCCATGGGACTCTTGTCCAAAATTACTCTAACCACACAATAAATCCATCACAAAACTATCTTCTTTGTGTGATGGAGTCCTGAAACGACTCTGTCACATGCACATATAATTACGTATTTCAACCTTTTGAGGAACAGTAAAATACGTTGAAAACGAACTTACTACATAACTTTGAGAAACTGTGGCTCTATAAATCTAAACATAAAATGCAGCAAAACACTTGTAATTAAGTATATGAAAATCAAGCATCAAACCATGAAGTACAGAAATTAAAGCGAAGCTGTGAAAGCATCTAAGGAGAAGATAAACTATTTGTTAAAAAACCCAACAGCGTAAAGGTAGTACTTCAAAATATTTTCCAGTTGTGCTTCTTGACCTGCATTTGAACTCTCTCTGTTGCTTGTCTTCCTCCGTTCCTGGGAGTCCTCCTTTCCTACAGCTGTCTGGTATCTGCTCTGATTAAAACTAGACAAATTCTTGTCCTAGGTCAGACCAAGGACTCAGACAGCCACAGCGTGTCGTCTGTGGCCGCGGCCAAAGGTGAATGTCTCAGCACAAAGATCACAGTATCCATACTGTAATATTTCTCCCAATGTGCAACTTGGTGCTCAGGGACCTCCAAAGCAAGAGCTGGTGGCTGGGGGGTACTAACAACTACCAGATTTCACTGATACTTGCCCAAATTGTGCCAGACTAATCTGCAGCTCCATGTCACCACCAAGATGCACCTTCCCCACCAAAGATCTTTGGTCACAATTTGCACTCCACTCTTTGAAGCAAAAGAAGGAGAAAGCTGAGCTCTCCTGGTACCCCAATGATACATCAAAAGCAAAAGGAGAAAACACAGCACCAATTACCTTAATTTAAAACCTAAAATGTAACCCAGATTCTTCAAGCAGAGCAAGTCTAATATTTAATATCTAATATTTAAGAAAGATAAATTACCTTGCCTAGTAAGAAGTGATTAGTTCTTGAAACATGTACAGTTAGGCCAGAAATAAGGAGTTTAAACATTATCTGGTGATCAGGAGGACAGACTGGGAGGTGCTTTAATTGCACAGATGAAGCACAGCTGAGGCCAAGAAATCAAGTTACAACAGATTTTTAAAAGTTGAACTATTCACCACTTACAAGCCTCTCACTGGGGTCTGCATGTTATTTTTCTTTTCATTATCACACATGTGAACAAGAGGTTAAATAATGGTGAAATTAACTGAGCTTAACACAATTTTTTGGAGCAGGACTGTACGCAGATAAAAATCATATAGCCTGAAAGGCCAACTTTAATAATTTTCTACTCTTGGGCTTAAAAGAACCGCAGCACAAGACAACAATCTCTTCACCTGGCAGTAATATGCACATAAAAACATAGTAAGACTATTCTCTTCCAAAATTTTCTGGCTAGACCACAGTAAATATCCAAAGAGAAAAAAGGTCTGGCTGGAGATGTCTGTGTAGATTGTGTTAGTTGCTTATTTGATTTACAAAGGATTGAAAGAGATTTAATGCTTCACAAGTTAGACATAAGTGTGGTTGAAAAGTGGGTTTTTTAACCCTGACAGAGGGTTTTATCTCCAGATCTGAGCCTGTTCTTCATGTAGAGCTTTGCCTCCTCACCCTGCACTCACACAGCCAAAAAGAAGGTTGTTCACCTCCAAGAAGGATGAGCGCTGGGTTTAAAAAGCCTAAAATCCCAGTGTTAATGTCACAGGTGTTCACAGAGCAAGCTATTAATGTCAAAGATATTGAAAAGAAAATGGTTTAGAGACTGAAGTATTGAGATGTTTGATTAAGGTTAAGTGGAAAACTCCAAGTCTGGCATCTCAGGTTATGCATTTCCTACGCATTTGAAAGGTCACATCAGTGGTATCGGATGTTTTAAAGCTCACAAATACACTGAAATACATTTGTTTGTTAATGTACAGAAGGACAAGGCTACCAAGGGAACTGGAAATTCAAAGCTCAAAATACAGCTTGGAGCAGCCCTCTGCCCTGACCTTCCACCATCCACTCCTATTTGGGGATATTGGAGGATATGACCTTATCTATTGCTCTTGGTGCCCATGGATCAGATGTTCAAGAGAATGTTCTGTCCATTTTTTTGGTCCGTCTGGCAGATATAATTCACTTCCACAATTTCCCAAGGCACCAAGGTCTACATGTTCACCACTTGCTGTGTTAACTCATGTATTTCATTATTTCATCATCAGGGTTTGTGCTGGTCTCCCATCAGATTCATTAAATCGCTCCCCTGCTTCAGTAGGAAGGATCGGATGGAACAGCAGCTCTGCTCTGCTGGGTATTTACTGAGACTTGTAAAGAGTGTCCATAAAAACGGCAGATTACAAGTCAAAGTTCATATTTTAGAAATGAATGCTTTTAAGAGGAGCTGTTGTACACGTGGGACTCAGAGAGCCATACACCCCCAAAATGACTGCAGCTTGCTTCCTACAAGAAAAAATACCCGTCTCTGGAGAATCACACGGTATTTTTTCCAAGGAAAACTGCGTGCTTGCACATTACACTGGGACTCAAGGGCAATTCAAAGAGTAACACTTTTTTTTCCAGCCAAGTGTAGGAAGGGGCTGTGTGCCTATTGCTTTCCCCCCAAGTATTTTCTGGTACGCTACTACTTGAAATGCTCTTTTATAAGGAACACAGATATTTTCATACCCATTAGTGATGGTTGTGGAAATGCACATAAATTTAACAAGACTACAACACAGTTTGCTATTTTTAAAGCTGGAGTATTTTATACTGGGGTCTTTTACCACATTAAAACACAATGAAAGCTAGGCAGCTAATTATCTAAGAGGTAACAAAACTTTTAAACTACACACAGATGTTGAGCTGCACTAAAAGGACAATTATTGGCCAAAATCACTGCCAAATTAAAGTTCCTATTTGGAAACTTTCACACACTTGTGTTTGGTGCAGCTGCAGCTGTTTAATTGCACATAAATTTTGTTTTACCCCTTCCGATTGTTATTCAAATGACATTATAGAGCAATTACAGCAGAATGACAGTAACTCGTCCGTTAAAAGTTCAAATTTGTAGAAGATCTGTTTAAATTTAAATTCAATAAAGTATTACAATAGTAAAATAAATGGATCTCTCTGCGTACACATGAACGTTCTTATCCTTTCTACACGCAGGTATGTGTATTCAATACCCATATCTATTGTACAGGCACCACCAGGTGTAATTGTCAGCCCTGGTGCTGTAGTTGGGCTGGTGCTCATCTGCAGATGGCCTCATCATGTGGGGAGAAATGGGCATTTTGGGGGAGCCATTTATTTGATCACTGACTTCCAGATCAAGTGAGACAAGCAGTGGCCAGGGTGCCACTAAATATATATAAATATTTATTTATATATAAATATATATAAATATATATATTCTATATTTTTATATATACAAATGTAAAATATCGCAGACACCTGTGGGTGTCCAGGTAACTCCCACACAATTCTGGACCCTGGTTTTCTGGACCCTGGTTTTGTCAGGGTCAGCCCTGAGTGGGCACATAGCTGGCGTGGATGCTGAGCCTCCCAAGGGCTGATTACCAGGCGTTTCATTTAGCTGACTGCACAAATCTTCAGACCACAAAAACTCTGCAGACTTCATCATTTCGGTATTTATACTGCACCTAAATACTCCCAATGGACTTGACTACCTCTTGTACAAAAAAACCCTCTTAAAATTTGGCCTTGGAAATAGATCCAGGGGTTATAAATCAGGGCAACTGAACCAAAATAATGGACACCACCGAAACACATCCTGGCGTAGCATCAATTATGTCCCTAAGGATTCTCCTTATGAAACTGGGCAGATAAAACAATTCTGTCTATGGTAAACCTAATGGATTTATGAGATTTTCAGCTGTACATCATCATGAAAGTCCACCTCAAGGGGGCTTATAAAAAAGGAGGGAGAGGGACTTTTAATAGGGACAGTGACAGGGCAAGGGGCAATGGTTTTAAACTGAAAGAGGGCAGGTTTAGATTAGATTTTAGGATGAAATTCTTTACTCAGAGGGTGGCAAAGCAGTATAAGATGCTGCCCAGAGAAGCTGTGGATGCCCCATCACTGCTTCAGTGGCAGATCAGCTATTTTTACAAGGTAGCCTGGAAATAGTATGTTTTGCCTGAGCAATACCAACTCATCCCCGTCTGACCTGTAAATCTCTCACCTCGAGATTGACGCATCCTCAGTCAAGTAAACACTTATAAAATGCATCATTAAAACGACTGGATTAATCACATCCATACGGGTGAAAACTTTACATTAAGTATAGCAAATCAAATGCCCCAGTCTCTTAATTTCTTAAATTCTTATCTCCATTACTGATGTTGAGCCCTTTAGGGGAGATTTCCCATTTCTTCTTCTCGGCTGAAGGGGATTGATGCCCCAGCAGCACAGCTATGAGCTCTCCTACGCAGTGTGCTACGGGCTACTTTCCCAGCTCCTACTCAGATGAATTATGGTTTTTTAAATTGAAATGCTTTAAGAATCATTTTTTTCAGGCTCTGCATAAGTTAGGCAGTATTCCAGTCCCCGAGAAATACTCTGAAGTCTGCAGATAGCAAATCATTAACATTTTGAAGACTCAGTAAAAATGGAATCAGAAGATTTATCTGCTGAAAATTGGTCGATCTGGTCCACATCCTGACTCTGGAAGTTGTCCAAGCACCTGATGTTTGAAGAGCAAATTTTCTGCAAGTAAGGAAAAAATATATTTATTTCTGACTTGCCTTGTCAGTCCTCCTCATACCATCAAAGTGGAGGCTTTTATCACTCCTAAAATTTTCATTTGCATATACTGTCTAATTATTCAATTATAAATTCTAACCTGTTCTATTCTAAATTGGCACTCATGAAGCAGCTACATTTTGTGTACAGTCATTTCCAAGACTTGGCATCAAGGCTTTTAGTGATGCTACTAACTAACCAGCTCAAAACCTTCCATCCCTTAGTAAACACACACTTAACACCAAACAAATTTAGATACTTCTTTCCCAGCCACTGCAAAATCTCTCTGCCAATTCCATTTGGTATTTTGCTGTTGACATAAAAATATCAGATACCTTAGAGAAATTGTCCTTCAGGAGCTATAAACTGTTCCCTACAAGCAGAGGAGACACCCATTTGGAAGCAAGTATTCAGAAAATCAAGAATTACCTGCCAGCCCTGGGCTTCATTAAAAAAAGCTCTGTCTATAATACCATCTGATCTCGAGTCTATCTTGAAAAAATTGGGTACCTACTGTTAAATTCCCTTGAAAGACAATAAAGGATATTACATCCTTTGAAAGTACTTCTTGTCCATTTCTGAAGCTAAACATTTATTTAGTTTCCTCTTGTGAGAGGGCGCTGAGATGGGATACAGAAGTACGGAATGAAAAAAACTGGGAAAAGAGGATAAAATCTCATTTCTATCAACTCTAGGAATCCTGTCTGTAGCCTTGAGATGATGTCAGAGGAAGAGTCAAATCAAGGAAAATGTTCCCTCTCCTGTACAAACCTGCCTTTCTGGGTATTCTCTAAGTAAAGAACAGAGCCAAGATTAATATCTAAATTGCTTTCTCTTTTGAGATTCCAGAAATCTGATATACCAATAAGCTTTTTAAAGTCCCAGCCCAAAAGCAGTCACATCTTTCATGATAAGCACATCCCTCAAAGAACAAAGCAAGCATAAGCTATTTTTTATATATTGTGAAATATTATAACCTAAAAGATCCTTTTGTAACAATGTAAACAGAGATCTTCCTTTGCTGTTTGCTCCTCTGTTTCAGAGCTTGAAGAGATACACATATCACTTCCTTCCCTTCATAAATCAGAGATGCCAAATCTTGTATCTCTATACAACAAGCTCAAATATACATTTAGCAGCAGTGTTTCAGGAAGAAAAATACACTGATTTTACTAATGAAGTGTGGACACTAAACTGCAATTTGTGAGCAAGCTTCAAAACCTCTCTGTGAAGATCCAAGTAGACAAAAGGCTATATAATACATAAAAGAACAGTGATTTCACAAGAATCTTGAATTTGTCCACCAGGAGGTCTAGCAGCTCTAGAATGAGTGGTGGTCATTAGGTGTTCACGGAGGAGCACACCTGGGCAGAGATAGGAAGAAGAATACTGTGCTCAGTATCCATCCCAGTGCCACAAGCGAAAAAAAACAAAACAAAACAAACAAAACAAACCCAAAACCAAACCAAACAAACAAAAACAAAAAAAACCCCAAAGTGTTTTGAAGCATAATCCTTCAAACTAAGGGTGGAAGAAGTTCCTTTATGAGAAGGAGGAAGAAATGCTGAGAGAAGAGTTTTATAGCCTTTAGTGGATCTGAAAAAAGAAGAGAGCTCATTCCCAACCAGAGCTAATTTCCTGCTCGCTTCCCTCATTTTTCCAGGGTTATCACAGAGCTGACTTCTAAACAGCAATGTCTCTTACCTAATGACTTACTAAGTATCTATCCATCGCCAATGAAGTTATCATCTAAGGCAGAGTTATCATCTAATCTAATAAACAGGAAAACATCCCAGGGAAAATAAGGCAACCAGAAATTATGAATACACTTTGATGAACGACTAACCATCTTTCTGAAGTTACTTATAATATTTACACATAAAAAGAGGACTGCACACAGTTTCACAAGTTCATATATTACAAGCTCTGATGTTCTATCCATCTCCCATAAGAACTAATTGAGGGATGGATGAACTTGCCCCTGAGGTACTGAATGGGAGACAAAAGGCAAGCCAAAGTACAGATGGGGCTACTATGGTTATGGCTAGTGAAAGGAATGCCAACATCCAGCAGACAAGGACATCCAGTATGAAGATTTAATTACAGAGAGCAGCTCTCAGTGCCAGGGCACGCCGGCACCACGCCCTGGGAAGAGAAAGTTGATTTTACAGAGGCCACTTATTTTTAAAAATAAATAAACTGATTTGGGGAAATGATGGAAGGCAATCAGAATGGCCCCTGAAAAACTTCGCCATCTTCAGACCTCTGCCACTTTAAACTGACCGAAGTTTCTGAAATAAAAGCCAGACTAACTAAGACAGGTTTGTGGAACTGATGGTTCAGACCTCCGGGATTTCTTCGGAAAATCTCACGTGACCACCAGAAAACCACAACTGATTCTTTGTGTGCCTCCTGACATAAAAAACACAGTTTCTGGTAAAAAAGGCTGAGCTAGCATTAGCATTTGTTTCCACTCATTTTGTCGTGCTCTCTGCCACGCTGCTTAGAGGGGAAGGATATGTAACATTTTACACGAACTGTCATAGGCTTGCAGATCGGTGGGTTAATGTATCAGCCTTTCACCTTTGGAAACCACAGTTCAACAGCCTGAATTACTACGGTAATAAATGTAGTATTGTCTTAGTTCAGTACAGACTTGTGTTTGAAGAACTGTAGCAAAATATTTTTATAACCTTGTGGAAAAGATAAGAAGTTGGCAATTCTCTTTTATGCCACAGATCTCCTGCATAATCTCAAGCAAGCTAATTAAACCCAGCCTTTGAAAATAATTAGCTAACACTCTGATTTTTACTAAGTCTGGTTTAAGTAAAACTACATTCTTTGATAAACTAAACTATGATATAAGAATAAATTATTTCCGTAAACAGGTTCACAGCAGGTAAAATAGGTTACAGGCCAATAAAAATAAAATTTACATCTAGCTCAGGTAAGAGCTAAAAAAATGTCTCTCTTTTAGGAATAGCAAGAAAAAAAACATGGTTAAAAATCGTATTTTCAGTTTGAAACCAGTTTTCACATTTCAATAATAAAGCTGTGAAAAACAGAGCTTGTTAAAAAAACAAGCAAGCCCACACTGGGATACCTTAAAATTGGTGAGGCCTTACTTAGCATCCCTGTGACAGCTCTATCCAGCAGTCATTTTGCTCATGGATATGCATCTCCATGAATTTTAACTTCAGATTCACCCATAACCATAGATACCATGGGGCACAGTGGCCAAAATAATCTTTATAACCACTATGTTTCAGGGATTTACAATATCATATCATCCATCCTCCCCCAAAAGTGGATGGATCTTTAATTTAATACTGATGTTTTCAAGAACTTGGAGCCCTAGGCAGGATATATTGTTCCTTAAAAGAAAGGCAAAGCCTTCTAAAACGAAATTCACCGCAAACAAGCGCACAGCCAGATAATTTCCTGCTTTCGTACAACTAAGGGGCATGTTAATTCTTTTACTGTAGGAGGGATTAGAAAAAAAAAAAACCTCTTCTGTTGATTTTAATGGTGCTGTCACTGTAGCAGAATAATGCTTTTCCAGTATCACTTTGCATTACTGCTTCAACCTCTGATGACAGATGAAAAGTACTGAATCTTCGCCAAAAGCTGAATACGCCATTATCTCTTTTTGCACAGCTGCACAGACATATCCTAATACAGACTGGGCCTTGCTACCATTTTGTTTAGGGCTTAAAAGTAAAATAAAAAATAAAAAAGACCCATATCCTAAAGGCAAAGGCAACCTGAAACTTTGCTCAAGGAAGCATGAAAGCACAGTTCCTTTGCCAGATGCAGGACTACCTCAGAATGTCACACTACCATACGGGGACTTAGTAATGGGCAGCTGAACTCAGAAACGTTGTTTGGGGTTTATTCTCTGTTTGTTCCTGCCAGTTCGGCAAATTCCAGAAATGGGATAAATAAATGCATAAAGGTTTATATTAACTCAGTCTAAATTATAATGTAATCCAGATACTACTGGGAATACAGGCACCTAAGCCTGAAAGGGACTTTTTTTTTTTTTTGAGTGACTGGCTCTAGTTTTCAATTACCATTCACACTTAGTTCACATAAGCCCTCGTGAAAAATAGATCACACTCCACGTTAAAGTCAGCTCGGTGTCCAGACCCACTGTGTCTGTCAGAGCATTCACTCATGGTCAGAAGCCTCCCAGCCTCAAGCCTGAAAGCAGTAATTGTCAGTTTGCATCAACTGATTTCTTATGCTAATGCTGGCATTCAGCTGAAGGAACTCCTGGAACTCCCTCCTTCTTTACTTCTCTGATATCCTTGCAGACAGCAAACATACCCATGCTCTCAGCACACATCTTGCTGCGCTGCCAACTGCTCAGTCTGACCTTCCCAGGACACTCCTGCCCATGGGTTCCTCCATTACGTTAACAGATCTTCCCTGCCCTGCCCTGGTATGAATTCTTCATTTGTCAATGTGATGACAACAGTAACACACGTGCTCTGAAATGGTACAAAAGCCCTATTCAACGGCATTATGACTTTTCCTCTCTTTAGTGGAAGCTTCTTACACAGTGCATTGCACTTGACCTCTCTCATGGCTCCTTTCCATTAGTGGCTCACAGTTCACCTGCACTCTTTCTCTTCCTATGTCATTTCACACTGTGGAATAATATGAATTGGGAAACTTATAGCTAAAAAACCCCAACCAACCAAACAAACAAAAAAAACCCCAAAAAACAGCAGTCTTTCAGTGCATATCCTTGCAGTTCATGGTATGAAATTTGAAACCATCAGTATTTTACACATCCTCATCATCTTCCTCCCAGATGTTCTGACCATTTATGACACACTGGCAATTCTGTTCTCCTTCACAATCTCATCATATTTCATTCAACCACTTTTCCTGCAAGATCACTAATGAAAATATTAAATAAAACACACACCAAGACGAATTCACACACCACTAAAAGTCCTCTTTTTGCCTTACTTTTCTTTACATCATCCTCTATCACACTCACCATTCCTTAAATAATTTTGATCTCCAGTTTCACTGACAATTTCCTGAAGTGATGCTTATTAAGCACTTCACTGAAGCCCAGACTGAGCAGAAGTATCAGTTACTTATTTTAGTAAACTCAGACTATCCTTTATGACATTCCTATCTAGTAGATCAGAAACTATTTCCTCTAACCCTTTCCAAAGGATGTGAGTGAGGTGCAACTAACAGGTCAGCAGCCCTTTTCATAGGCGTTGCTTCTCCTTTTGAAATTGTGGTTGCATACAAACCATTTTTCAACTAGTAACTGCTGTTTCTCTATCCTCATTGTCACTAGCCATATTCTCCATCATTATCCTTTTGGGAAAGGAAAGAGGCAGCTTCAGTATAACCAGTTACATTTAATCTCAACTTCATGCAGAATTAAGACAGTCCCACTTCTGCTTTCCTGATTTTCTTCTATCAACTTCTAGCTGTCATTTTTAAATTTGCTTTTGCAAGATGAAGTCAGGGTGACTTCTTGGTTATTCTCTCTTAATCACTACACCTCTAAGATGCCACTTTCTGCTTTCTTGTTCCCGATTTCCTTGGTTAGTCTGTTCATACATTCCACGGAGGCTGCTCATTCCCAGTCCCCTCCTGCAAGTTGCGTTTCAACTCTCCCGAGCCAGAACACCTCCACTTTGGTTGAGAACAAAAGATATAAGCAAGGTTTATAACTCCGATCCCCAGATCCTCTACACCTCCAAATTCAAGTCCTCAAGCACTTTGACCCAGCTGACATTAACCAAATTACTCTTTAAAGTGTCTGAGCTTAAGACCTCACATTACTAAATTCAACACAAATATTCTCTGGTGATATCAGAAGGCCAGAAGAAATCAAACCATTGTGGGAGACCCTCAAGTCAACGGTATGTGCTCACCATTATAAATTGCAAAGAAACAGCAGTCTCACCTTACTAATGAGGATGAAACAAGACTATTAACTTGAGGGTGGGCTCTATCTACTTAACACAACAGTATTCTGCACTGCTGGGGCACAGCTGCTTTGGTAGGGGACTGACACAACTCTTTGCTAAGACAGCAAAAAATATTTTCCACAAAACTCATGTGTAACCTGAGTAACTGTTTTCTCTGTTCAGGCTGGGAGAGAGGGAGACCACAGCCTGGGGATCAAATGCCATATAATGAGGGGGAGCATTTAGTGTAAGAAAAGAAGGGAAAAAAAAAAATATAAATTAGTAGAAATGGAGAATGTAGGAGAGAGAGCCTGAAAAGCAAGACTCTGACAAGTTTCTCAGTCTTCAGAGGGTCTTTATTAAATTCTAACTCAGCCTGCTGGAATTTGTTGTGGTACAATAAAGCACCAGTCATAACACGGACAGTCCCCTGTGAGAGGCAGTGATAGGACAAGGGGGAATGGCTTTAAACTTAAATAGGGTAGGTTTAAATTACGTATTAGGAAGAAGTTCTTTACTGTGAGGGTGGTGAGGCACTGAAACAGGTTGCCCAAAGAAGCTGTGGCTGCCCCATCCCTTGCAGTGTTTAAGAGCAGGTTGCATGGGGCCCTGAGGAATCTGGGCTAGCGCAAAGTGGCCCTGCCCATGGGGATGAGGTTTAAGGTTCCTTCCAACCCAAATCATTCTGTGATTCTATGATATTAAAGCTGGGTTTCAGTAAGAGGTCTCATACTAGCTCATCAAGACTGTGAAACTTTTATTAAGGTTGTATGAAGATATATAACTGATCACTATCACAAAATAAGTTTTATAAATACTGTGACTAAAAGACAGCACTCTCACTACACCAGTTTTTCCACTAACTTCTTTGTTTGTCGTGTAACAGGAGAATAAGAACTAAATTCGCAGGCACAGAAGAAAGTGCAGTGTTTGTCATGGTTTATGGATGGAAATCCCACGCTTACGTGTGTTCAGCCACCTGCCTTCAGCAAATTATAGTACAACATGCGTGTATCCACACAGAACTGCTCCCAGGTTAGCAGCAATAGAATCCCACCCAGTGACGTATCTGAAGTGGTTTAACACATAGTGTATTAAAATAAATCTGAACAATAGGCTCAAGTTATATAAAAAAATAACAACAAGCATCCCGTTCTTCACTTAATGTATGAGGCAGACAGCTTCCATTCCCAAATGCATGTATATAATTTTTTTTGTTATCAAACCCTTTTATTCCTCTGAAAATGGTGACAATAGTTCAGTTAAACAGTCCTTTCTTTACACCATGAGTCGCCATAGAGCTGAAAAGCTGTCCAAAAACCCCCAGTGGCTACCACTGACATAGCAGAACAGGTTTACAATTAAACCTCCTTTAGGAAAAAAAAAAAATCATTTTTCCTACTTAAAAACGTCTTAACTTGGTCGCTAATCCTGTTAGCAGCACCCATCTCTACAGGTCTTATTCCAGCATGATCAACTCAACAACCTCATTTTAAACCTTTGTGGGTGATACATCAAAACAGGGGCACACCAAAACTCACCTGCAACGTAATATTTTCAAGTTCAAGCGATGTAAAGCTGAATTCCCACTGCAGATCGTGCAGTGAGGCTCCCCAGCTACACGTGGCTGGGGTGGGGGAAGCGTTCTCCCCACCCCAAGCTTCCCAAACCCCACAGCTGCTTTACGCAGATGCCGTGGGCACGTGGTGCAGTGGCCATCCCAGAGAACACACAGACAGGAAGGATTTTGGAGCTCAGCTTGGAAGCTCACGCTGGCCTCACGGCTGCAAGCCTTCTTGCAGTGTAATACACGGCACAAAACAAAAAAAGTGAAGATACCATGCTGAATTCATCAACTGAAACCTTCACAGTACAGCATCTGTACTTCAAATTATCTGAAAGCCAGGCTCTTCTGGAAGAGAAAACAGAATGGGTCCTCTCCCATGGGCACTGTCATACAGAATGTACGGCAGCAAGAAGTGTAGGCAAAAAAAGTGAGGTCAAAGCTGGGTTCTTTTGGGGTGAAATGCTCCAACTTTGCACAGAATGACCAAGTGATGCACACCGCTACAGGTAGGAATGGGAGCTAGATTAGACAGAAGGGAAACCATGGCACTGGTCAAATATTAACAAGGAAGAAAAAAGTTGAATCCACTTCCCCTCCCCCAGCTCGGAATGAATGCATTCAGGATATTTTTATCCAACTATTTATCATGCTCTTTTGCTCCATCTGCCGGCTCTGCAGCAACAGGCAATGCATTCCACACCTACTGTAATGACAATACCAACAAAAAAGGAAGATAAAAATAAGAGTGAAAAAATGTTTATCAGGATCGGTCTCATGAAATTTTATCCATATATTGTCTTTGCATTTATAGACAGATGTCTGGTTGTCCTGTCTTTTACTTAAATGAGTTACTTGAGCTTTTTGGTCACCTATTTTGTCATTTACACATTTAAGCAACAGAAAAATCATATTATGAGTATGAAGAATTTTCAGAGTTCAAATTCCTGTACTTCTCGATGGTATAATGAAAGAGTGGAAGGATTTTCTTTGAATCATAGTAAGTCTGCATACAAATAGCTTATCCGTATACAGACTTACATGGATACAGGCACTTATTTCATAAATCAAATTCTATTAAGGAAAAGGGTCTTTCCAGAGTGTTTTTATTATACCCCTAGAGGGAATCATATTCCACCACAGAATCAAAAACCGGGTCTGGGTGGGAACTAAAGAGGTCCTTAGTCCATATACTGCGTATAGTAACACCAAAGATACCCATTCGAAAAACCTCTAGATGCCAGCACCTCCTAATGCAACTTATTCCAGGTAACACCACCATTGAAACAAATTTGTTGAACAACTTAATAATTTTAAAGCTGCCGTTGAACAAACCTCCACACTCAGAGTCGGATTAACACGTGAACACATGGAGTGTGTTTAGGTGGCTGAGAGCACACAATTTTTGGGGCTTGTAGCAAACCAGAGGTATCCCAGCTTCTGGCACGGGTTTCAACAGGTTAAGATGCACAGTGGAAACGTATATGTTCTTTAAATGCTGTTCCCTCTGGCATAAAGGCAGAAATAAATTCATTGCCATGCTGATAACTTTTTGGCTCTTCAAAGCTAAGCACATGCATAGCTAGGAAGGAGGGACTGCTACCTTTTAGTCCGGCAATTTGATTTTTCACTTATCAAAAACACATATGAATTTGACTAGACAGAAGCCTGGTATGGGTTGAAAAATCTGGTATTCTCGTGACTGAGTGGCAGAGGGAGAATATTCCTGTAATGCTCCTTTTTATAACATGGATAAAAAAAGAAATAGGAGACAGAATAAAGCCAGAATATAAAATCCATTTTGCAATAGGACCTTAACTGAGATACTAATAATTTTTATGATACCAAGCTCAATATTATTCCAAAGTTAGTTCTCCTTGAAATTTGGGGCTTGTGGAATAAATCACTACATGCTTCCTCTGCTCAGAAATTTTCCCCATAGTACCTGATCCTTCTCAGAGACAAGGAGACAAATTATTCAGTGTTTTATTTTGACATGGTGCTGCCATTCATAACATCTTTATGTTCAAATACAGCTAAAAGGTGAAGCTTCTAATTTTGTATTCAGATCATATTGGTCAATGCCTTTCTCAGAGGTAGGGGAATATCTTTTGTATCCTCTGATAGAGCAGTTTAAGATGAGGAAGCTGCCAAGTAATGTATAAAAAATAGTAACAACATTTTTTTAGAAAGCAAAACCAAATATTCAATATTTCAAATAACACTATTAGATGTTTGCATAACTCAAATCTCAAAGTACATGCAGACTGTATAAGGTATCACATATCTATCTATATGGCAGCTAAGTAGTAATAGGGGATGTAAATGTAAAGAAATCATAATTCTGCATCTGTTGTCAGTTTAGTGTGATTTCTGAAGAGACACAAGTCCCTTAAATTTTATTTTTTAAAAACTAATACTGAGGAAAATACCATCTTACCTTAACAAATTTTTCTTTCTCAGATTTTTTTTATAATGTGCCTAATTTTACACTTTGACGGCTCCCACATTATTTATTTTAGGTCAGGCAAGAACATTACAAACAGAACAATGTTCCAGAGGAGTATACTGAATATCAGTCAAAACTGACTTGTTTAGTGAGATACCAGAGAGTGGATGCAGCAGCACAACAGCAGAACTCTCCTCTTCATGCTGCCTGTTGTCGAGGAACAAAACTGGCTCCATCCAGACGGGCATTCTCACAGCACCTCATGGTGCACTACAGGTGTCCCCAACACCAGCTGTAAATTAAATAATGAGTGGTGGGGAGGGGGTGGGGGACTATGGGTTTGTTTTGATCTGTCCTTTAGAGTCAGGGTAGCAGAGGGTCTGTGCTGCCAACCAGCCCCCAGCAATTCTGCACAGGGAGAGGGCAGTGAGGGAGGAAAGGGTGATCGAGACCAACTTTAAAAATACATATAGAATCATAGAATCATTTAGGTTGGAAAAGACCTCCAAGATCATAAAGTCCAACTGTTAACCCAGCACTGCCATGGCCACCACTAAACCATGTCCCCAAGTGCCACATCTACATGTCCTTTCAATTCCTCCAGGGGTGGTGACTGAACCACTGCCCCGGGGTAGCCTGTTCCTGGAAACCCTTTCTGGTGAGGAAATTTTTCCTAATATCCAACCTAAACTTCCCCGGCACAACCTGAGGCCATTTCCTTTTGTCCTATCACTTGTTACCTGGGAGAAGAGGCCCACTCCCACCTGCTACTTCCTTTCAGGTGGGAGTGGTAAGGTCCCCCTTTAGCCTCCTTTTCTCCAGACTGAGCACCCCCAGCTCCCTCAGCTGCTCCTCCTCAGGCTTGTGCTCCAGACCCTTCCCCAGCTCCACTGCCCTTCTCTGGACACACTCCAGCACCTCAATGTCCTTGAGGTCCTCAATGTCATGCAGGGCCCAAAACTGAATACAAAGAAGTAAGAGTTAAATTTCAGTCTTCCTTAAGCTGTTTCATGTCTGTCCTCCGTTTCGCAGTTTCTCACGTGGCAAAAGAAAAGCTCACTGAACTTTTTTTACATTTAAAATAAAATACTATATATATACACTGCTTGCTAATTATTCAATACTTTTATTTATGCACATCCCCAAAATCCTTCTCTAGAACTTCAGCTGATGGTATTAGAGACGTCTGGCTCTGAGAACTCAGTGAGACAGCAATTAGCTACAGACTTAAATTAAGAGCAGTGCATATAGATTCTATATTAATTAGCAACAAGTCATTTCTGCAAGTAAAGATTTTTTCCACTTCCCTGCAAATATTTACGCACTCATTTAAAACCCAAGTGGAACTTTGTAATACAACCAGCTTAAACAATACAGTTGACCTTGCTCAGAATGCAAAACAACATGAAATTAATTTCTGCAGTACTGAAATCTAACACACATTTCAGGGGAAACGCAGGAAAGCCATGGAGCACGACTCCTTCTCCTGGGCCTCAGTACTAATTGCTTGTGGACTTTGCAAGATGTTAGAAACAGCAGAAAACCACACAGCCTTTTCTCAGTGGAAATCATGAGAAAAAATATCGTTTCTTCTGACCACAACAATAAATGCTTTTAAACACGCAAAGTCGTCAAAAGACTTTCTAAGCAACTCAGAAGAAATCACTTCAGACAGGATTACTACTTTATATGTATATCCAGAGCCCTGCAGGCAGACTAGAGTCGGATTTGTTAATTCTGCACTAGTATGCTTTGACTTTACCACAGGGCTTTCAAAACGTTAAAAAAAAAGAGGTTGAAAACACGAAGCTTAAAGAAAACTCATATTGTTTTATACCATAAATATCCTCTATTGGGAACTGAGGATACATGATGTCCTTACATTTTTGTTTGGCCACCATCAGTCAGAACAATTTTTCTCCTTTTGCTTTAAACCACTTCCAGCTGCAGAACGGCTCGCTAGAGAAGATTCCCCAAAACAGCAGAAAATCACTGTAACTGCACAACCTGGGACCCTGCACATGACTGCACATGTGCATAAAGTTATTCTTATGAAGATGATCAAATATGGATGTGTTGCATTCAGAAAATCCAGCCCTTCACTTATTTATGAAAATTAGCACTGACAATACACCCGGTGAAAATTCGCATTTTCCACTACAAAAGCCCAACCCTTTTTCTCTGTGTCTGTAATGTCCGGACTATGGGAGAATAGTTGTTATCCAAAGAGCCAAAGCAATGCATGAGTTGAGGCTGGATATACCACTTCTGTTGGCATCATTCCCTCCCTGCCCTGGCTCTTGACTCTTCCCATCCTCCAGGCACGGCTGCAGCATAGATGTTAGTTTTCAGTGCAAACAAGGTCTAAAATTCTCTTGTCCCAGATACAACACAACTAACCGCCCATCTGGGGTTGGCTTGACGATTTAGATGATTTATAGAAAATACCAATGACACTGTGGATTGACCTGTATCAAAATGCATGAGGCTTTATGCTTTTTCTGCTCCAATTTGAATATGAATGAGAAATTTTAGATTCTCACGATGACTTAAAGGAGTCAATGAACACGAAATAAAATCATGGATTATCATGATGATTTAAATCAGTCATTCCTGATTTTATCAAACAAGAAGTAGCTTTTCCAGCAAGGATTACCTGTTTATTTACAAATGGACATCTTTGTGTCTTTGAAGGAAACATACCTCACAGCCTGTGATTGAAAGTCCACAGATCCATCCATCCACAAAGTTCAGCTTATCCATACATTAAGAATATTATCCATGTGCAGAGGATATGACCAAAGAGCATTACTACTCACACACATAACTAATGCATGAAGTAACTCAAGTAAAATAAACTTCTGGAAGGTTCTTATCAGTGAGTTACTTTGACAGCTTTTAGAGAAGAGAGGAAACAATCCTGGGAAGGTACAAAGGGAAGTTTTCTCAAGTCTAGCTGCAAAGCTGGAGGCTGTGAATCTCATCTTGCAAAATTGGCAAAAACCTCTCCTCCAGCGCTGGGACATTCCACGCAGGAACTCAATCACTTCTAGGAAAGTGGCTTGGTATCCTTAGAAACAAAGACTGTATTTTTCAAAAGTGACTGCTGCTTGGGCCTGGAAGTGATGATAATCCATCCTCCGAAAAATCAGATACTTTCATGTTTTCACACCAACATAAAAAAGGTACCGAAGTTTTCCACTTAATTTTTGAAGTGTTGGCCCAGGGGTACACTTTGGAGCTATGAATACACCATTCTCTTCCCAGCCCAAAATGCTGTTTAATTGAGTTAATAAGTAGTTTACTTCTCAAATCGTTGTAAAGCAAAATATACTTCCCTGTACTCTTCAGGATTTTCAGGTTTTCTAATGAAGAGCATTTTAACAAAGTATTTTCACACTCTAATGCTTTCTCCCTTGATTTCACTACACATCAGATGTCCCACTGTTCCAGTCCATCCAACAATATACCTGTTGTTCCCAGTACAACTGTCGGCGTGACTAACAAGGCTCTGCTGTTCACATTTCAGTCTAAAATGTCACATTCTGTATATCCTGAAATAGTTTGTTCTGATTTCAGAGGAAAAATACGTAATTCAGGACATATGCAAAAATAAATCATCACAGCATTACAGGCACCAATTTGCTCTCAAGAAACAATGTTCACATTCTCGCCCAGGTACAGAGATATGCACTTAGAGGAGTTCTGCAATCTAGGAAAGTCCACAGGAAAACAAACTTCAAAATCTAAACTTTACTCAGTTTAAACTTTATTCTAAGCTTAGCACCCCGTTGGTTTTCCCATAATAATAATAATAATAATAATCTGTATCCAAGAAAACATACTCATACACCATCTATGCAAATAAAAAGCTCGCCTGGGCAACGAAGTTTAAATGACACCTGGACATACAACAATGAGGCATTCAGTGATTTAAACGTCACCCACGATGGAAGTGGGGAGCTAAATTTATGGCCCCCCCCCGTGAAAACTGAACTCATGAAACCTCGGTTAGAGAACTTGACTGCAGCCAACCTCACCATATCTCAAACCTTCTGTGTGAGCATAAGCAGGAAAGATAAATCCTGGTATATGTAGAATAATACTGTGATTATTTATTAAAATGTGCTTCTCCTCTATACAAATGTGTTAGATCCATATTAGGTTCGTTCCTATTAGGTAAAACTAATTTATTTGGTATAAGGCAAATGGAGAAAAAACGAGACCATTTTAAAATTGCCTAAGGTCACTTCATGGGCAAAACAATGTATTTAAACTGCAGAGATGAGAACATGCTTAATATGACTACACAGAAATTGCTTCCTTGATGACAATACATTAAAATCCTCATTGAATATTCATAGAATTTTTGACAAGACTGAGTGACACACAATCCCAGCCCCAGCCAGCACTGACTGGATAGTCTCCCTGTGCGAGGATGGATCCCCACACCGGCCAGGTCATCTTTGTTGCTCCCAGGGCCAGGAATGGCTCCACAAAACACCCCCGTTTCCCCGTTTTAATATCACGTCAGGCTGACACAAATAGAGGAGAAGAAAGAAATCAAATGTACAAAGCTCCTCTGTGTATCGGGTGCCAGAGTGAGGAAGAGCCTTTATCACCACGGTACAGTAAGTGAGTGGAAGAGCTGCAATTTCCTTGTGGAGCAGCGACGGAAAATTAGAGAAACTGCGAAGAAAAATCCTTCGAGTGACTTTCACTTAGTAAGTTATGACCTCTGCATGATAAATAGGTAAACAGAGTTTAAATGATGTGAAATATGTCAATTCAGAGAGCATTAGGATGCCATTAACAGACAGCAGCTTAGACATCAGGAAAATATTAAGATGGATAGATCACTTAGCAACAATAGGACAAAAGGGGATTTAATAAAGGCAATGCAAGACAATGCCAGACTAATGCCATCAATGATCCAGGGCACCTTTTTATTGTCAGATGTGTACCAATGTAACAAAAAACAATTGTTGTTGAGACAAACAAGGGTAGAGTGTTGAAAAACATTCAAGCCAAAGCCTTGTCTATTAATCAAGTAAAAAATTTGACTGCTACATTCTGTAGTAGTATGGAAAGTGATTAATACTATATTTCAATACCAGAATAAAACTGTTCCATAATTTCCTAACTGCAAAAGTGATACATAACATATTACTTATGCCATCACTCCCATGCCAGGAAACGTCTATCACAACTTAATCTGATACAATTTTTGGATGGCCCAGGGCCATAGCAGCAAAGCACTTGTTTGCATCATGACATTCCCTGCTACCTGTGTCCTGCCAGATGGGGCATCAGGCCACGAATCCGTGGAAGAGCTGTGACAAACTGCACTGCTCCTCTTAGGGGCACTGGGATCTGACAGAAGTTTACAACAGAAAATTAATCACATACAGCTGCACCACAGGGTAACTTTTAAATTAGGTACTTCTGCTTGGTTTTTAAGCTTGGAAGCAAATGAATCTGTTAATACTTGCAGAACTACCAGCCTGGCACAGGGGGCAGTAAGGAAGGCATACGTGTATGCACACTGCACAGTAACAAAAATGAAAAATAAAATTCAGATAATTAATTTTATCTTCTTGTTTTCTTGTAAGCCCAAAGCTGACATCTTTGCAACCGCCCCAGCCACACGCTTACACCTGGCACGCAAAACTCTCCTTTTTTTTTTCGGTCATTCCAGACCATTTACCCTTGCCTTTTACAGTACTGACTATTCACTTGAGCTGCACATTGAAACACTTAATCTACAGCCAATAATCCAGAGGTACAGGGGTTCCCAGCAATGCCCCTTAAACCCATCACTTCTACTAAGTGCATGGACGGGACACACAACAGTAAAGAGACTGTTCTTGAATCTGCCTCCACAATCTGCCAGCCCCTTTGACTGTCAGTCAGCCTGATGATGCGAGTATGGATGTGAGTGATGTTTGAGGGTATTAGAATTCCTGCAGCACGAACGCTTAGCCCCCCCCCCCAATAAACACCAAACAACAACAACAAAAAAAAGAACAATTCTTTCCGCTTGGAAAATATTAACGTTCACAGAGAAAAAATAAAAATCAGTTGTGACACGGGAAGGGTTGTGAGGCCAAAGCTCTGCCTCGTTTGACCAGGCAATAATATCATCAACAGAAACAATCAGGGCAAACATTTTGGACGTGGAGCTCCACAGCACAGCTGGCTGCAGCTGCAGCACTGCATCCTGCCACATACCCCCACGGAGCAGGGCAGCAGGATGGAGAGAGGGCAAAGCCTCAGGAGGCACAACCCCTCTGACAGAGCCACTCATTTTCAATTATATTGTTTTAAACAACTTCTAAAGTGA
Source organism: Cephalopterus ornatus (assembly GCA_013396775.1). Lineage (NCBI taxonomy): Eukaryota > Metazoa > Chordata > Aves > Passeriformes > Cotingidae > Cephalopterus > Cephalopterus ornatus. The sequence continues at coordinate 127,679 of VZRE01005729.1, read as the reverse complement.
AGGAAAAAAAATCCTCCTTTGCCAAACCCTCAGCTACTAGTGACAGGCAGAGCCCAAGTACAGCAGTTTTTCTCTTTTTTTTTACCCCACTTACATGACAGTTGTAAGTGCAGACACCAGATAGCACAGATAATGACAGCAACACGCTGCTCTAAGCTGTGTACCTTTCCCAGACAAGCTTCTGCTTTCATTTGCTACAATCCTGCTCAATGCCTCACACAGCTGCAAACAAATAACAACACGTTTTAGGGAAATAGCTCCATTATAAAGGTAAGGAAGGGACTTCTGCGCTCCTCTGGGCCGCAGAGCTTGCGTCTCTGTTGTGAACTTCCTCTTAATAATTCACCCCTTGCATCCCAGTCTCAATTCCCACAGACAGCATCCTTCTGAAGAGGGGCTTGTATGGCACCTCCCCTGCACTGCTGGGGGTCACAGTGGACGGGAGCAGAGTTCTGCCATCAGCCTCCTCCGTTTCTCATATACTTTAAAGCAGGAATAGGTTCATTGGCTTGGGAAAACACCAGATTTCATCACATCATGTCACAGAACGGTTTGAGTTGGAAGGGACCTTATCTAGTTAGAACACCCCTGTTGTGGGCAGGGACACCTTCCACTACACCAGGTCACTCAAAGCCCCATCCAACCTGGCCTTGGGCACTTCCAGGGATGGGGCATCCACACCTTTACTGTGAAGAATTTCTCCCTAAAATCTAAACCTACCCTCTGTAGGTAGGCTGTACCTTATTTCTGTGCAGAAGCTGGCATTAAACAGGATGCAACTTTGCAACTGCTTTGATGGAAACTATTTGTTTTTTGTTTTTTTTTTTCAGTATTTGCAAACCGGACTTTTAGAAACAACTGTGGTACCTAATATCGGTTTGGTCTCACTGTCCTTTATCCTGCTGGGAGCAGAAGAGGGGCAAACACTTATTACACTGCCCTGTGCACCTACTCCAGAGGATGCTCTCAAGATTGTGGTTTCTTCTGCAGTATGAACTGGAGCTCCCACAATCACCCACCCAAGCCCTCCTGCGGTGCATCCCCTGGAATACAAGCAGAGATGAGCTATGGACAATGAGGGCAGGCAGCGTCATCTGAGGCAAAAACTTGGGAAAATTTGAATAAAATCAGTCCAACCACTTCTAAGAAGTTATTTTCAACTCACCCCAGATAAAATCATACAACAGGGTAATTGAGATGAAAACGCGAACGTTGCATTTGAAATAATTCTGCTTATAGAATTAAACAGCGGCTCAACTTAAAAAAGAAAGAACACCAACAGTGCATTTGGCTCATTTCACAGAACTTGCTAAGAAAGGACGAATGCTGAGACCTTTAGACAACTGGATGGATTATAGAGTTCAAAACTGCTTTTGCACAGTATTTCACAGCGCTTTGAACAAAAAGCCACCTGCAGCATAAGCAGACAGGGGAGCCTCTGTCAGGTCCTTCCTTGGTTAAAATACACTGGGTTTGTTTCACACTTCTTACAAGCTTTCCCCCACCAGCTTTCCACTCCCCTTCTTTTAATACAGACTGTGCTAAAGATTAAAATGCATTCAGGAAAGAGGTGCTGAAAGTTGGAAATAAACCCAGGGAAATTTTGCAATAGCAAAGGAAATGAAAAATTTCTAATCACAAGCACTTCGGTGCAGCCTACTGCCACGTGGGCTGAAAGGCCCTGCTGCAGAATTGTAGTAACTACTGATTTTCTTCTAACTACATGCAATGTCCATTTGTACACTCTGAATCACCTGTAGAGATGATGCAGGATAAAGTGGGAAAAAAGTTAGTAAGTTTATCAATGGCACGTTTGCAAAAAGCAATATATGAAAAGCAAACCCTACCTCATAGTGGACTCCTACACCAAGATTAACTCCAGCTCATTTAATATAAGCTGTGTTTTCAGCCTTCTTTTTAGCAGTGCTGTTTGCATTCACTAAATTTTAACCCACTATATTTACTTGTAAATAGACACTAACTAGTCATGCTAATATTTCAGGTAATGTAGCATTAAATGTTTAAAGTTTCACTTTTCATGGAAAAAGTGTCAAAAGTGTCAAAAGTTTCACCTGTTTCACTTCTCAACATTAATCGAGCACCAACATTCGTTTTCTGCATTTAATAAATCCACTGCTTTACTTCACTACCCAAGTTTGTTCTTCACACAAGGTGAAAGCAGGAATCACCTGAAGCCAGTGTTAACATCTGTGCAAAACTCTACTCTGCTTTAGAAAAATGTTTAAATTTTCCTTAGAAAATGTTCCTTCCACCACTTTTGAGTACTCCACCATTTCCTCCCCTTCCCCAAAAAGCCCCAAAACAGTCAAACATCATTGGAATGGATTGACTAATGATATTTAGTTGGAAGTTGCTTCTCTGGAAAAAGCAAGTTCATCAGTGTTCGCTTCAGTCCTTGCCCACTAAAACTTTTCTGATGTATGCAGTAAGACATTCGAAGCATAACAGGAAGTTAAAACCAGTTGGAAATTTATGTATCAGCAAAAAAAGAAGAATCAAAAAAGTCATGATTGTATGAGAAAGGTACCAAAAAGGAGTAAAATGAAGCCACGAAAACATGGTGCTCATCAGCCAGTCAAACCACAGACACGAGGTACAGCCAAAAGGGCTCCGGAATTACCCACTCCCAGGGAAGCTGATCACTGCCTGCATAGGCTTCTGGCACAGCATCGTATCAAAAAACAACTTCTAACAAAAACTTCAGGAATAACATCACAGAAACTCGAAACACCCTTCCAAACCTCACTCCAAAAGCACATAAAACCCCATTCATCACCGCTCGCTCGCAGGCACTGATGCTGAACTACCCAGAGTCTCCAGATATATTTTAAAAAGCCCAAATTAACTTGATTCAGTAGCTGCAAGAGCTTTACACTATTTATCCAGCTGCAGGAGGACTGGGATAGGGTTTTTTTTAAATATGTGAATATTTTGTACCGGTATTTGTTAATTGTTTGATAAAATAACATGAGGCAGGAAGTGATGAACTCTTTGTACATCTCTGAATTTGGCAGCTTACCCTTCATCCAAAGCTTTCTGTTTGATTCTGACCACCCATAAAACAAACAAGAGATCTCAACAGATAACTCACTCAACAATTACCTGTGGCACATAAGGAATACAACTCCACCAAGGCAAAAAGGTTGACAGGAGCCTTCACAGTCCAGCAGCTGCATTATTACCAACACATTATTAAACAGCAATTACTGATTTGGCTCTTCTGTTTTAGCTGGAGCCTAAAAAAGTTAACAGAGAGCACAGCTGATGGGAAGGGGTTTTGATTTCTGTTTTGCTTGGTTTAAACAAAAAAATCTTAAATATTTGGTAACCCATGAGTCAAACCTTCAAAACTTTAAACTTTCACTGTATAAACCAGTGAATTTTACATAACTGAAAATAAAAACAAATATGAGAATTAAAAATTAAAATTGTAAAAGAAAGAGTAGCATAAAATCATAAAAGTATGATTTCCAGCTATTGCAATGTGTGAGTTACAACTGCTTTATCAGCTTCCCCTCCCTGTGAAAACTCACAGGTCTACCTCAAATAGAAGGCAACGAATGGAAAAAAAACCCCACCACTTCAAACAGGAAACAGGACTGGTATGGATTCACTGTTCTTTCATGACCTACAGTCAGGACCATGACAAGAACAGCTCTCCAAATACCCCAGAACATCGTCACTGCAGTGCTTGATGCCTGGCTGGAGCTCAACACTTCACTTTCAGAAAGTTTCCCTTATTTTGGAAGAGCACACAACGTGCATGGATCCATCAAGAGCAGTCATGGACACTGGGAAGGATTAACTTACAAGACATACGTGTGGTGCCCGAAACACCCAACCCATTTCTCAGATTTATATGTGGAGTTGTTCCCTCCTGGAGCTTCTCTTCATCTGTACCTGCAGGAAAGAAAACTCCTGCAGATATGACATTTTTATGCCTGTAAGATTTACCCCCAGGCTGTTCTTCCACAGCTGGAATCTGCAAAGGCATGTATAAGTTTCCTGAACAGTATACAGATATATTACGGCTATCAGCTACAAAATCCCATTACATCACTTGATAACATTCACACCTTAACTGGAGAAAACCAAAGCCCATAGCATAGACAACTAACAAAAAAATTTACGAACCAACAAACAGAAATTAGTAATTTTAGCCTCAGTTTTCTTGAGCAGAAGCAATACATCTCCAAAAGAAAAAAAATTAGATATTAAACCACAAGCAGATACTAGGAGTAATTATAATCTGCTGACCTGCACGTGTGAAACACCAAGATGCAAAAAATACCTTTCAGTTTATACTGGCTTTGTAAGTCACAGATGCAGAAAGTATAAGTACTTCCACCCTTTCCACAAGATTCCATTAAATTTTTCAATCATCAGTTAAATGCATCATTCAGCATCCCTATTTTAGAGTTTTCTGAGACATCGTGATCTCTGCACGAGTCTGCGTCCTTCATTTAAAATTACTTTCCGAGCAGCAGAAGAAATTGAAATAAACTGAATGAATTTAAATTCATTATCAATTAAGTGTAATTTAAGTCATGATGCTTTCAACTTTCTCATGAGAACTGGGAGCTGCAGGAGGGATGAATACCTGACTGATGGGGCTTGATTTACTGCTGCTGCCCCCCCCAGGAAATCACACAGAGCTATATATAGCTATCAGAAACCTCTTGGCCCCCAAAAAAAGGATGTTTACAAAAATAGATTTTAAGAACAACATCTGCGTAAGAAGTGAGCATGTGTTTCTAAAAAGGTAACAACATGCTGGCTTTTAGGGAGATAATTAAACCCCCAAAGTTAGCATCCAGGATGGTTAATCAGAGAGGCTCCAGAGCTGGGAACCTAAATGCTTTACAGACACAAAAAAGCCAGAAGCTGCTAATAAACCAGATGAGACCCTGATTAGCCAGATTTCAGAGGTCACAGGTATCATAATGGTAATTACAGGTATATAAAATGCTCATACCTGATTTCCTCCTCTGTGAGCAACCCAGTGAGTGAGTCAAGACCTTGGTTTAAGCAGGAGCAGGAGGAGCAGCTGTGTGTGACCTGTATGTGTATGAATGGAGATGGTCCCCATGACCAGAATAAAATCCACAGCATCAGCCAAGCTCCTCCATTTTCCACTCCTTCCCACAGCACCGCTGCATGGCTTATACCTGCTTGTTCCTGGTGGGGGATTGTGCAAACAGCTTTTACCACCATCACTCTCTGCCTTGCATCCAAGTACACAGCACCTAAGTGCTGAGAAATGTGTCATCTCGAGTTGAAATTTAACTTCTCAGTTTGCATTTGGAAATACCAATTTGGTAATTCCAAATTTGGAAATTTAATAAATATTTAAAAAAAAAAAATAATAATTTAAAAATTTGCTCCTGGCCAGCAAAGAAAACTGATATTGTGTTGACCCAAATTCTTAAGGAGTTACCTATAATAATATATAATATAGGATAATGCCTAAATTAGCCACAACACACAGAACTGGCAAGCACTTGTGGGAAAACAGGAATGCCCAAGTATTTGTCCGAGACAGCTGGTGAAAAAAGTGCCAGAAAGGAAAATCCCAGGGAAAAAAGCTTTGCCCAGGCTAACTCAGCTGTGGAGCCTCGGCAGGAGCACATGGGTCTTGTGGCAGTAAGAGGTGCAAGGAGAGCTGTGGAAATTCTCCTGCTCTTCATTCTTCCTGCATCCTTCTGAGGCATCTTAATTCTGCCTGCAAGAGCTGCAATGAGTAAAGAGGGTGGTATATATAAAATAGATTGCTCTCCAGGGATTTAAAAGGAAAGCAGTAGGTATGTGTATGAAGAATCTGGTCAGGAATTAAATTTGACACAGAATCAACAAGATAATGTATGTGAAATTTTGAAGATTCCAAAACATCGAATGAGACAGACTTCTATTCCTTCTATTAAAATTTTTTTATTACTTTTTTTGAGCAAAGAAACCCCTCTCCCCTAAGCCCAACTTTATTCAAGGTACAGAAGAGATTCCACATGAGCAAATGTTCATTTTGAAACAAGTTTTCCTGAAGTTCTCGAAATAATTATAGTGCCGCAACTGGTCCCTTACAAAATACAAGAAAATAAAAAAATTTTTCCAGCATCTGGAACTGCTCCACTCAACCCCTCGGGGCTGCTCAGATATTCTGCTGCTATTGACTCCCCACTCAGGTCTAATATTTCAGCAGAAAAAACAATGAAGCTGGGAAAACTTGCCAATATTAACTATAAACTTTGCAGAATGAAAAGCAGATTTTTCTTATTATCTAAGCTGTTATTTCTTTCAATCAGATGACTAATTGCATGACTATTCCTTTAAATTAGGTGACTTGGAACAAGACCACTTTTAACTACAAAGGAAAAAAAAAAAATCTCTTGAAAGTACTTCCAACTCAGGTAACTGCAATTCCCACCTTTAAAACTTGGTATCACACAACTTCATCGTACGTTACAACTAACTAAATAAAACCACTGATTAATCAAATTTTATCTGCCACATCAAGCAACAGTCAAAGCAGCAGTTGAGCTGCAGAGGACTATTTTACTTGTAATAAGTCATGCTCTGAGGGCAGAATAATTTCTAGTTTCCTATACTAAACTGGCTGTATTTTTATATATATATATATTAAATGCTTATATATATTCACATATTTATTTTTGTATGTGTGTGAGCACTTATACATATATATAAAATATATATGCATATATAAAATCTATCCATATAAATAAAATATATATGTATATAAGCTCAGTATCTCGTTCTTTTGCCCGTGGTGCTCATTTCACATGGCCAGCTGACACGCTGACGTTAACAGGATGCTGGTAGCCATGAATCAAGAATGACGTGCTCCCCCCACGTCTGCGGGCCATACCTGGGGAGGTGTGAGAGCACTGCAGGGAGGGCAGTGGGAGCTGCACAAGCCACCCAAGAAGCTGCATTAGTGCAGAAACAGCTCGTTCAGACTCAGCTCTTCCAAGGGGCTGAGGCATTTCAGCTGTTAATTTAAAACCAGCTCAGTCTGTTTGTGGGAGCCGCGAAATACGCCTAATAAACACCACAGAGAGATACCCAGTAGCTCTCCTGCACTGCTGCCAGCACCAGTTACCTGGCAAGGTGTTTCCTTGTGCTATGGAGATCTCCTGCTAGATAAATAAAGCTCTGGTCTGCGTTCATACTTTCTGCAAGGGGTTTTTGCGGACAGCTCAGACAAACTTCAGCTGCATCTGGGCTCGCTTCACCACAAAAGGTGGGGTCCCCACCAGCCAGATGTATTTATTACCCTATAACTCCGATTTCCACAGCTTCAGGTTTTCAGGTGAAATGGCTGGCAGAAAATTCAGACAAAACTGCAAGTAAAAATTGTTGATTTTCCAACTGGAGAGAGGTATACAAAATCCAGAGTCTTGTCAAAACAAATTGTACGCAAACTCTACGAAATAATCTATCAATTCATATACATACCCCTGTCATGTAAAATTCTAGAATAACTAATTGTATAAAAGCCCATATGTAAAATGCAAAAAACCCACGGTTAAGAAAGTACTTGCAACGTCTTAGGGGGTTATTCAAGAGTCAGCTCTCTACTCGCTTAACAAAGGTTACTTTTACTTAACAGTGTGTAAAACAAGAAGGTATTTGGAAGTCTCTCGCTTTGAATTCAATGGCAGGAATTGGCATTACAGAAACACATTTCTATGACCAGACATTTAATTTGAAATCCTTGCATTCATGAAGCATTTACTGCAACATGACATAAATGCACATTTCCAAATACAAGCCTCCATCTGATCTACAATTCATTTTTCCAAACTAACTGCTGTGGTAATGCCATTCAACAACCCTTTTTTCGAAAAGAATCAAACTCTGTACTATCATCTAGAAATAGTTTTGTGATCTCTACTGCCCTATTCTCAACAGATCTTCAAGTTCATCGGAGCTGAAATACGACGTCAGAAACTTAGTAGAAAAATATCTTCCATGTGCTTTCTCCTTACAGAAGCCAGGCTGGATGATTTCTCTCCTTGTGCGAAACAGATATATCTATGTCACATGAGATTCTCTGAACAGAATTCAGGTCAATGAAAAGTCTTACTCGTTTCTCTGTGTCCATCCTCTGAATGAGGCCATTTACAACGTCCCCACCGATATCCTGTGACAAAGCTAAAAACCTCCTGTTTCTCTCACTGAACCTCTTACCCAGAAGTGCTAATGGGTAACAAAGCAGAGACTAATTGAAATCGATTTTTTTGCTGAAGCAATTTTAACATTACAGTTTTTTCTATGAAGAAAACAAAGAAGTCATTGGCAAACAGCTCCTGAGCAGCAGTCGGGGATGGCTGGAAATTCACAGGCATAAGAAGAAAAAACAGGTTTATGCTTTGAACAAATTATCGTTCCTTAAAAAGAAACAATCTGGGAATCAATATCATTAAATCAAACAGTGGCAACCAGTCCAAAATGTTTGCCAAGCTAAGGTGGTCTAAATGCCACCACCGTGGTGGCAGTGCTTACCACCCAGCCTGGTGCTCAGGTCCCCAGGGAGGGGACAGGACAAGCATCCAGGTGCTTCTCAGAGAAACTTTGTGTGCCTGTGAAGGAGCCACTCAAAGAATTAGGAAATGGTTCTGGTTGGAAAAGATCTCCAAGATCACCAAGTCCAACTGTTAACCCAGCAGTGCCAAGGCCACCACTAACCCATGTCCCCAAGTGCCACATCTACACATCTTTGAAATCCCTCCAGTGATGGTGACTCCACCACTGCCCTGGGCAGCCTGTTCCAATGCCTGACAACCCCTTCAATGAGGCAATTTTTCCTAATATCCAACCTAACCCTCCCCTGGCCTTCACTTGAAGCCATTTCTTCTTTTCCTGTCACTTGTTACTTGGGAAAGGAGAATGATCCTCACCTCAGGTCAACACACAGATTTGGAAAATTAAGGGTTTTTAAGTAAATCTCAGAAATAAATTATTATCTGCTCAGCCACTAAATAATACTGCCAAATAGTATCAGTACTCTTGGGAATGACAAAGTCCAAACAGAAACATCAAGAGTGGAAGCACTGCCTGGAACGGGTAACATCTGCACGCTGACTATGAGGGGTGGTGGAAAATGCATTCAAAAGGATGTCCAAATAGCTCCTGTCTACAGTTCGTCCTTATTCAACAATTTCAGTCCACACTTAATCACACTGAATCGCTTGTCTTAAAAAATATAGCATTTCCTTGTGTGGCTGCTGTGCTTTTTATTAACACAACTGAAGCATCTTGTATTACGAGTCCAGTATCACCGCGTGTTGTACAGGCTGAAGCTCTGTGGCGTAACTCCGCAGCTGGCTGCCTCCTGAAAATGCCCCCACTCTCTGCATCGCCTCATTTTCCTTGCAACTACAAGGAATTAATGGCATTGACAGAGAAAGAAAGAGAGAGAGAATCAAGTGCCTGAGTGCCTGCAGGAGTATTTTTGGTTGGCATTTAGCTGCTGCTGGTTCCAGTGCCCACAGAGTGACAAGTGTAACTTGAAAATCGTACGAGAACAAACAGACAATCTTTTCCTGGCAAAGCTGTCAAAAAAAAACCCCAAACACTACTGTACTGCACAGAAGAGTTTTATTCCGGGTGGGCCCTGGATACAAGAACAGAGAAACTAAAAAAATTTCAATTTCAAAGATAACTAATGGAACGCAAACTTCATTTAATAAAAAAGAACTGGAAAAAGAAAAATAAAAATTACTTTCGTCTGTTCAGAATTTCTTTACAGTAAGTGGGAATTTTTACTGTAATACACTTTTTTTAAAAAAAAAATAACCTCCATATTACCAGGTCTGATAATGCTACAGAAAAAGGTCATATCTTTTGCATGCAGAAGTTATTAGCAAAGATTCAGCTACTGAATGGAAGTTAGGTCTAAGACCAACAGACATCACTGGAAGTTATCACCATCCACCCAGAGCTGGGGGAGGCTTTTAAACATCTATTCTGTTCAGTGACCTAACGGTCAGCTCTGGTCTCAGAAACTATAATGTTAAATCTTATTTAACAAGGAGATTCTACACTAGTTAACAAAAAGTGAAGGTCCTGCCATGGTCCAGCTCAGAGCCAAGTGCTACACTGAACACATTCCAAGTCCCACATCTCTCTTCAACATAGGGGGTGTGTTTGTCCACCCATATGTGTCTTTACAACATAAAAAATATAAAATATGAAATACAGTTCGTTGATGCAATATTAACACAGTCATTACTTAAACAATTTGTTGGAATATTTTAGACAACTCAGATTTGTGCAGGCAATGTATTTTCAACCAAAAGAATGTAACAAACATTAAAGTAAAATAGAAATCAACTCCAAACCTTGCTAATCCAAGTCTTGCTCCACCTGGGACAAAACCAAGGAGGTACTATCAAAAAGTACTACACATCCAACTAAAACACAAGGGGTTTTATTAACTTCCAAAGAATTAACAAAAGAAGCATGAAATGGCTTAGTGCAACCCTCATTTTTCCTTTGCAGGAAAGTTAAGGTTTTGGTAACTAAAGTCAACTACATCTTTTAAAAAATCTCCGAAGAACTCAAGTTACATTGTGCCTCCATGATTCTCTATTCTGTGAACACGTAAAGCTCAGACACGGTAAAAATCAAAGTCACTGAGCACAACTGCTCTGTATTAAAACTCTAATGATGGAGTCGAAGCACCTCCACACCCAGACAGGACATGCGGTACGACAGTCCTGGACAGCTCTACACCCACACCAGCGTCTGCACTGACTGGGGACCTGGGCAACAACAGACACAACTGCTTATGGATCCACTGCCGATGACGTTCCACCCTTATTCATTAATTACAGTTACACAGTCTGTATTTAATTACCTTTTATGAGCAGGAGGCTCAATTAGATGGGGCTGCCGTACAATAACACACCATTTATGCAGATTCTGTTATTATAAATCAGAAAATTAAAAAGGGAGATAGCGCTTATGATTGCTGATTAACGCTTCGTAACAAATAGCAGCCATTCCTCTTCAATCTCCATCCCCACAAAGCTCATTATCAAGACCCTCTCAGTCAGGCCCCCAGTTCTGGGTTGGTCAATACTAATCCAGTGGAACACCAGCGGCCATCCCCACTGACCTCAAAAGGGATCTGCACCCAGATGAAAAAGCAAATTCAATGACAGCCCACGTGAACAGCAGAGATCATGTTGACAGCAGCAACCAGTTCATCCTCTTCTGAGAAGTTGCCACTGTGGTCCAAATCTACAGAAGACAGGGCTTGCTCGCTCTCCTCTGTGTTGCAACCCGACGACATCCAGAAAACTCAGGTCCAACCTCCCCTTCAGCCATGAAGAAAATAGGCAGGATACAGAGAAATGGAGAATTGTCAGGGAAATCCCAGTTTTTTAACTTCACCTGCATCCAGCTGAATGTTTTTTAAAAAATATACTTTTCTGTATTTTACATTTAATCTTTTTAAGGTCTGCTTAAATTCAGATTTTTTTAGATCCAAACTTTGCCAGTTGTTTGTTCTGCAGCACGTCTGCCATGGCGCCACTACCATGCAGACTCTTACTACTCTAAGTTTAAGAAAATAAAGTACTTTTTTTTTCGAAGTAGAAAAACAAAGAACTTAATATTTACCATATGATGGTATCAAATGTGGGGGGGGGGGGGGGACATGGNNNGGGGAGACCATGGAAAAAAAACTATGCATTGATTCCCTTTCTGGGAAATTAGGTAAGGAGCACAGGACGTTTTAGCAGAGAGAAAAACAAGCCTTTCCCCAAAAGGCAATAACTGGGATGTACACAGGGTCAGGGTTGCACAACCCCGGCAAACCGTGATTGATTTTCCTTCCAGCCCTCCTGGTAATGCCTCCATCCCCATCGGTGCTGCTCACCTTCTCAAGCTAAAGCCTCAGGGAACAGCAAAAGCCATGAATGATGCTACTGTTTGTTTTTTAATTGGTGGGAAAAACCTTATTCCATTCCCCCCCCCCCCTCCTCTGTTTTTTGTTTTGTTTT